>CAJQZJ010032670.1:2007050-2044966 GCA_907164525.1 Lophiomys imhausi
TGTGTGTGTGTGTGTGTGTGTGTGTGTGTGTGTGTGTGTGTGTGTGTTGTGTTTACTTGTATATACATGCATGCAGAGGCCTGAGGTCAGTATCTAGTGTCTTCCTCAAGTTCTCTCTACCATGCTTTTTTTTCCTAGACAGAGTATCTGTCTGAATTTGGAGAGCCAGCAAACCTAAGGATTCTTCTGTCTCTGCATCCTCCTCCTGCAACCCCTGTAGTAGAAAGTATGGGCACTCACTGCTGAACCCAGATATTTTTTACTTAGGTGCTGGGGACTGAACCCATGCATCATGTTTTCAGATCAAATACTTTTCCAACCAAGTGATCTTGTCTTGGTCCCCTTTGCACTTTTAAAAGGTTACATTTGAAAATGTAGCATGTTTTTGGCAAAGGTACCATTGTATCCTAGATTCCTGCTACATAGTACTCAGTAGTCTTTGTAACGATCCTGGCAGCATTAAGTAATTTTACAATCCATAAATTTCTGCCTTTTCTCAGAGTTGGTGTCTTTCACATCTGAGAACAAGCGTGTGTAGTAGGCATTGATCTAGTAGCCCTGTGGTATCAGGTTGTCTTGTGCTTTAATTCTTGCTTCCCCTGGGTCTCTGATCTTCAAGGTTTGTTCATCTATTTAAGCATCTACCTCAATCTTGGCAAACTCAATTGACAAAAGTAGACAGTAGTGTCACCATCATTTCAAAGCAGATGGGCCACAAGGACATGGGGCTCTCTTGAGAGGCCACCGGGCTCCTTCCCAGAAGTTTTTCTATCGCCCAGCTGGTGTGATTCTTTGCCTAATGGGTACTTGTAACTGTCCTTGCTCAACTAAGGTAATGGCCTCCATCAGCAGATCACACAGACCAAGGTAGAGGGGCAGCCCAAACCTGAGGCATCCTTCCATCCTCATGTTCCCTTTTGGGGACATGCCACTTCAGAGCAGCTGTAGGTGATGTTTCCTGGTCATCCCCTCACTGTCCAGATGTTAAAGCCCAAACTCATGGGAAACTTGGGAGGTACCAGTGGGGGGCACAGATGTGGACACACCTGTTCCTTCGCATGATCCTGGGTGCTGCATCCCAAACAAGGGTCACATTTCTCTGGTCTGTATGCACATTGAGTATGTGGCTACAGCCTGGGGCTGTAAGAAAAGCAAGTTACTTAAGCATGTCGGACTCTGTTACAAAAGTAAAGCATTGTTCAAGGCTACTTAACAGTGGGAGATAAGTGAGGGCAATGGGGAGCTTATGGGCAAAACTCAACAGCATACATGTAAAATCTCACAACAAAAACCTGTTATGTATAGTCTTGTTTAAATTAAAAATAAAGAAGAAAGGTCATTTCAATTAGATGGGAAGATCTCACTGTGAAACCTTAGAGTGTAGGCTGGGGAGACAGCCCAGGTGCCAAAGAGCTTGCTGAACACACATGAAGCTCTGAATCCAATCCCTCCAACCTATGGAAAAGCCAGGCATAATGGTGCATATTTGTAATCTCAGTACTACGGAGGTAGGAGTATCTCTGGCACTCTATGGCAAGGTAGTAAGTCAATGAGTTCCAGGGAAAAGTGAGGGAGGGAGGGAGAGGGGTGAGCAAGGAGGGAGAGGGGTGAGCAAGGAGGGGGGGGAGAGAAAACACATGCACAAAAGGAAGGGAGGAAGAAGAGAAAGGAGGAGGAAGGGAAACAGAGAGGCAGAGAGACAGAGATACAGAGATCTCAAAAAACAAGGTCGAAGACATCCTGTGGCATATTGAGGTTAATCTCTCATCTCCTGCATGCACACACTTGTGAGTGTATACACACACACACACACACATACACACACACACACACACACTCCTTAGAGTACTGCTACCTTCTGACTGGGATTGGTCCTTGTATATTAAACCCCTGAAGAGCATGGTGTTTCAGGTTATGGGACCCTTGAGCATATCTTCAGGCAGAACTACTCAACTATTGCCCAAGTTTCACAGTTCCCAGAGCAGAGGCTTTGCCACATGTGGGCCTCAGGGTTCAGCTAGTCCTAGGAGACACAGTGCCCATCCACAGGTGCATGGTCAGGATGAGCAGGAAGCGCCCCTGCTGTGTCCATCACCTCAAATCCCAGGTTTCTGAGTGAGAGGGCAGAGTTCATTAGTGCTTTGGTTGATAGATCTGAACTGAAACTTCTGCAAAGAGAACTCTGTCCAAGTACCCACTTAAGATGGGGTTCTTTTTTTTTAATAATTTATTTTTTATTTCTTCAAGTTACATCTCAATCACAATCCCCTCCCTAATCCCCCCTCCAGTCCCACCCTTCCACCCTCCTCCCCCTCAACCCCCCATCCTCTTCCCTTCTTTTTTTTTTTTTTTTTAGTTTAAGGTATTTATTTTTCCCCCCAACAGCTCTCCCTTTCAGTCCAAATAATGGTTCTTTTTCTTATAACTATAAATACAATACAAAACAACAGAAATAAATAGGCCACGATTATAAGAGTTATATGGCTTAGCATAAAGATGGGGTTCTTAAGGGAAGTGAAGGGAGGCTGGTTCAGAGCCAGAGCAGCAGCCTTTGGAAGAAGTCACAGTGTTAGAAAATGTCCTTCTCTTTCCATTTCCCTAAGCTTTCCTCAGTTCATGTCTTATTTGAAGAGTTGAAAAGAAAGAGAAAGCCTTCTCCCACCATCCTGGCTAGTACTTCTCTCTCCTCTGCACAGGGCAGAGCAGCTACAGAGGGTCTGTGCTCAGAGGAGGAGCTCTTGTGGCCAGAGAACTGCTATACACTGGGGAATGCAGAGTGGAAACAAGAGATTATTTACCTTTCCTGTCAGTTTAATTAAAACCCTCACTTCTATGCCTCTTGGAGCTAAAACGCAATTAAAAACACATCCAACTCTCTACCTGCTTATTACAATGATCACTGTAACAAATGTTTTCCCAGGAACTACAAAACCCTTTCCATTTCCCATATACTGCGTTGGGATTTCTGCTCCCAACTTTCAGGATGAGAGTGGCTTTAGCACGCAGCTGCCTGGGACTTCATGTGGTTCCGTGCCACAAAATTAACAGGAGAGTAGTTAGAGAGCTGATAGCAGAACCAGGCCTGGAAGACATGGGTACTGATGAAGCCTCTTGTTGGGGGGTCTCCAGCCTACTGCTTCTACCTCTATTTCCTAAGAAGAAGAAAACATGACAGAAAGTTCCACAGTAGAAATATGTGTGTGGTGTGGAGTCTTTTTTAAAAAATAAATATATCATAGAGAGCAGTGATAACAGACATAGTTAGGATAACATATCTATACATCCAAATAGATACAGATGATATACATCATATAGATGTATAAATATATCTCTTCTGCACAAATTGTGGTCCACTCCAAGCTCACTGAGTGTGCACAGACAGCCAGGTTCCTTCCACAGTACTTTCCAGAATGTGCCTCTGTAACTATTAAAGAATAGTGCTGGGGTACGTTTTTCTATCTTATGTTTAAACACCAGGTCAGAGGAAGTTCATAGAAAGGGTGAATCTGTCATCTGAGCTGTAACCCTATGTGAAAGACAATGAGGAAACAAATGGCTGTGAGGTTAGTGCAGTGTCTTAAAGGGACAGCAATAAATTGCCAGGACGTTTTTATGGGGTTTTTTAACCTCTGGCCTTTGGAGGGGAAAAATCAATAAGATATTAAGGAAATCATGAATTAGTGTTTCATAGAGTGTAGGCACCCATGAGAGCTGGGTTGCGCAGGGGGAGATAGGCAAACATCCACGCTGGCAGCCAGGTTGAAACATCAAGATGCTGTGTTCAAGAGCCACCCTCGGTCCTCATTCCTCCTATATGAGCTCCACAGGAAGCTTCCCTGCATTTGGGTGAGTGTGAAGATCTGAGGCTGCTGCCTGGACATGGTGATGAAATCCTCAGAGGTAACGAACTACAAATAAGCTTTAAGTGAATCACTTCACAGGGAGATTCATAAAGATTTTCTAATTGATTCGTAGCCATCACGGTGACCCTAGGCTCTAGAACCATGTTTTCTGTAAATGATGTCTGACCTCAAACTGGCTCTGCAAACAGGAATGTCTTTGGGGTTCCCAGAACATTGCATGTTTGGATATTCGCCCAAGGTATTACCTTCCAACTCTTCTTGGTCTCTGCCCTCCCTTTTATGATATGGCTTCTTGGGAGAAGTTCTAATGAAGCCACTGTCCATAAAATAGATTTTATCCCCAAGGCTTCCAACGTACACACCTCTCTTTTTTAATTGGAGAAGAGCCGCCCCCGCCCAGGACCATGGCCTGAAAGTTCTCCTCTTCTGTGGGTCACTGTGTCTCTGTACCTAGCTTAGGGCTTGCATCCTGACAAATCAGCAGGTACGTCAAGGTGTCCTGGCCCATAGGTCAGCCCTCAATCAGCTCTCCACAACCTTGCCTTGCATGGAGACTGGATACTTCTGTTGTTTCTCATTTCCCCATTGAAGAAAAGAAGGCAGCTCCTGGCTGCTGGAGCAGAGTTGGGACTTGCCTCTGAGAACGTGGCTCCCACTCCATACCTGTATTGAGCAGGTAAGGACCTAGATGCAGTCAGGCACCTGACATACTGGAGTCTCCCCTCTCTACCTGAAGTTGCACCATCATCTCTTGATGAGCATTTCTGGGCCCAGCCAGACCGTGGGCTGCACAGATCTCCAAGAATCCAGAGGACCCCTACACTTGATATTCACCCCTGTCTCCTCAAATTGCTGCCCCACTGGGGCAAGACTACCAAAGGTAGGTCTGAATCAAGGAGGCATGGTCCCACTCATAGCTTAGTCTCCCTTGAAGCCTCCAGGAGACAAGGACCATGTTTATTTTTAGGCAGGCAGCAACTGGGATGCTCTTTTCTCTGGTTGGGTGAACAAGTGGGTGTTAGCAGTAGAAATAGGCTTCTGATTCTTAAGGTAGTCTCCACCAGTACCTAGATAAAGGCCCTCCAAGGATGCTTCTCCTTCCCAGGCAGTGGTAGGACAAAGTGGAGACAGCCCCTCCCGTTGTCTGGTGACTGAGGAGAGCTCAGCAATGAGGGAGAATGGCTCTCACAGCAGTCTCCTTCAGACCCTGTTAAATCCTTACAATGAGAGGGGATGCTCCTGGCTGAAGAAGGAAAGGTCAGCACCCCATGTGCTGAGAGAGGCCCCTGCTCCACAAATCCACACCAAGGAGACTGGCTTCTTAGCAGAATTGCTTAACTTGCCTCATGTCCAAGCTGTTTGGGGGATTCCTAAACTACCATGCCCCATTGCAAGAAGATAAATTAGTGGCTATCATTGTGGCCAACTCAGGAAGAGCCATTTAGGGGACAATATGACTTAGAGTGGCAACTAGTATATAGAAACTAAGGGGACTGTCAACCAGCTATGGCCTGGAAGAATTATGTGTGCTACTTCTTTGCAAAAGAGGTGCCAATGGGGGCCCTGAGAGCTATCTTTCCTTATAAACAGGAGAAACAGGTGTGAAGAACCCTGTAAGAACAGCAAGTGCTCACCAGTGTCCTCAGCTTCATCAGATTCTACTAGTGACTTTGTGATCATAAGGTCTGGCAACAAGGCTAGATGTCCACTGACCATGGGGAGGAAAAGACTTGGTGGCTTCTTCACATACTGCATGCTGAGGATTCAAGTGGCCACCATAGGCAGGTCCTCTCTGTCCCTGTCTAACTTTGCCTGTGGGCAACATGGATGCCAAAGTTGCCTACCATGTGCTAGATGTCCCCTGGAGGTGGAATTTGCAGCAGAAATGTCCACAATGTGTTGGCATGTTGCAAAGTGTATAAATCTTCTGGGGACCCAGACTTTCTGGAGTCCCAGGTTGAAGTGAGGCTGGAGCTGGTGTACTGTAACTCTAGCGAGCCTGATGTCATCCTTGGAGAGAGGAAGCAACAAACTCACATAGTGTTGGTTGCTGCCTTCAGGTGACACTATCATGGCCTCTGGATGGGGAAATGGGAACAGGTCAGAGCTGATAGAGAAGCAAAGGAGAGAAGGAGCCAGCCACCACAGACTTGGAAACATGCGGGCAAGCCTGAATGCTGAGTACCCACCCTGGCTTCCTCCTGTTAATATCTGATTGAACAAGCACAAAGGAAGAAGCACTCGAGGCTGGCAGGTCTGATGGGTTGGAGGGACAGTGTCAGTGACAGTGATGGATTGACGGTGATCATATCGTCTGCACCGCCATCATTACGGCAGGACGCTGAGGACAGGACTCTTCTCCGGTGCCTGCCAACATCAGACAGGCAATGTCACTTCCCACTCTCAGATGAGGGCAGTAGGCTGAGAGAAGATAGGAGCCTATCGGAAGCATCTCTCCCAGTTTTGCTGAACAGCAGCCAGCCCGGTCCTACTTTGTCATCCTTCTGTTAGAAGCTGAGGCTGCTTTCATCAGCCAGTAAGGACAGCGCTGCTTCTTAACCTGGACATGCTACTTCTGCTCTGGCGCTGGTGTGTGGCTCTGCTGCTGTGTGTGGGCCCTGGGCAGGTTGGAACTCAGGGTGGGCAGCAGCTTCACAAGCCACACCTTTGCAGTCACCTTGCAGCGTGACAAGCCGCAGACAGGAAAACTGTCCAAACCGTCAGACTTTACACAAAATGCTAGTGCTTATGAATAATGAGTGCTTGCCACGTCCTTCTGTCCTGGCTGTGTTGGTCACTGTTGACATGGGAAGGCTCATGGAGGTCCACAGACTACCCATATGTGTCGTGTCTACAAATGGAAGCAGGGCAGATTTGGGCTCCAGGAGAGGAAAGCATCTGAGGCTGAAATTTCATCTCCCTTTATTTAGTAGTAATGGGAGGAAAAAGCTCTTCCATAGGGCCCTAGGAAACAGCTCAAATATTGCAAAGTTACCGTGAGAGATGAGAGCTGACCTCAGCCAAAGGCTACAAAGCCATGCTTTATAGAGTCTCGGCTCAGACAGCTTGAGGGTGACACAGGCTAGGAAGATAATTCGCTGTGGTTTGTTCATCCTGAACAATGAGTCTGTTGGTTCTGGAGTTAAACAGGGTGTACAATGGTGAGACTTCTGAATCAAGGAGTTGACAGCTCCTGGAAACTTTCCTAGTATCCTTGTGACAACAGTATCTCACCTTCTGGCTCCAGAGGGGGAAATGACAACATTCAGTTGGCCACTTCAGAGATGGAGGACAGCACCATATCCTTGCTCCTCAGGAAAGAATGGATTGTCTGGAAATCTAAAACCCTAGCAAGCCAAAGAGAGAGGAGCCTATGCCATTGTTCCCAGCCGCACATTTACAATATCCAGCATGCTCTTCCAGGTCATTCCTTGCAAGAACATGCCCACAGAGTGTAACATCAGTCTGGGTCTTTGACACACAGAAGTTATTCTGGAGTAAAAAGTAGGGAAGACTGGTGTTCTCCCATTTTCTTCATTTTTATTTTTTGAGTGTTTTGGGGACTGAGTTATGGAAATATATTGTAAGTATTGTCTAAGAAACAAAGGAGAAGAAAACACAGCAGCTGTGCCCAATGATGCTTGTGTTGGGGACCGATAAGTGCTGCGAGCTCTAAGACCCCAAATGGTACTAGACATCTGCTCTCCTTTGTTCGACCTTTTCATAATCATGTTTCAGTGGGCCCAAGTAGGCTTGCTCACTATGATGATCTCCTCAGGACCTTCCACATAAGTGTGAGAACCTCAGTTTGACCCTCAGAACCCATGATGGGAGAAGCTGGGTGTGCTAATTGTACTGCTGATCTGAGGCAGAGACAAGACCCCTGGGGCTTACTGGCCAGTCACCTTAAGTACCTGGGAAGTTCTATGCCAATGAGAAACCTTCTCTCAAAAAACAAAACAAAATAAAAGCTGCACAGAGACTGAAGAACAACAGCAAGGAAGACTGATCATTGGCCACCACATTCATCCACACACCCACCCACCCACCCACACACACACACACACACACACACACACACATAGACACACACCCACACCCACCCACCCTCCACACACACACATGAACACACCTGCTCTGAGATGCTCCAAAGCCTTTGGGAGCAGGCTGTATGCATATAGTACTATGAGGGTCTGAGTTACAGACTTCTTCAACAGAGAAGAATCTAACATTCATGATCCCATAGCCAGGCTGACCATGGAAACAAGCTGTCTTTACTAATCCAAAGGAAGAAATTACAGTGACCTCTGGGGATTCCCATACTGACTTCACAGTGAAAATGAGCGATGCATTTTTATGACATACTCAAAGACCTTCTCACTGATTATACTGAGTAAAGCAGCAGCCGCCATATTTCAAGGAGCCCAACTGAAGGTGACAGGGGCCTACAATGTGCTTCAGGTCAACACAGAAAGTAGATTTTCTGCCTGACAAGGGCAAAGAGCAACTCCAGACCCTTTCCCCACACCCTTCAATGGCTTCCCAGGGGCTGTGAATGTGAGCAGCCTGTTCTGACCTAGTGGCCATCAGCAGAGGCTGCAGAATCTTGAGCAAAAACAGAGGAAGCACTAGCAGGATGAGGGCACTGGGAGACTTGTGGGTACGTAAGAAGACCAGAAGCTTCCTGTGGGGTTCTGGTACGCCACTCAGCCTGTGGGGTTGCCCATCTTTCTCCCAGGTTTACATTGTACTGAGAAGATTCCTCACCTCTGACCTTTGACTACATTTCTATGTTTCTAGCCAATAGAAGGGATATGTGCTGGGCTTCTATCCAATGAAAGGAATGTGCCCTGGATTTTATTCCATGGCATTGATTTCTCAAGCAGCAAGTCCATGCTGTGTCAAAGTCCAAGGGTCCTGATGAGGCAATTGCTGATGGAGCAGACTGTGTGTAGTAAGGTCAGGTCCAGAAGATGAGAACCTCATGTATCCTGTCTTACGATAACCAGGGAAAGAGAGTCAGACACTTCCATCCTATAAAATCTGCAGACTGAGGATGGCAGATGATTGCCCAGGGACTCAAAACCCAGAGAAGAAGCAGAGAAATTTGGTAGAGTGGGTCTGATGTGGAGGTGAGGAACAAAGAAGCCATCTCATGCTTGAGGAGTGGATGGATGTGTCCACTATGGGTGAGTCTCTTGGCCCTTGTCCATGCTCCAAGCTTGATAACAGATGATCTAGTCTAAGGAGTGGGAAAGTGCCCATTTTTGATGATGTCCATGGGGTATCTACATCAACAGCTCCACCCTTACTTGTTTTATGTTTAGTGTGGTAGGGCCTAGACAGACAGGTTAGGAGGCCATTGCTTGTTGAAGATCTGATCATCGGTCCAAAAAAGCAACAGACATATTAGTAGAAAAGTTATTAGAATCAATTAGAAGTCAAGAGGGTTCCATGCAAAGAAATCAATGATATCTCTAAAATAATTCTGGTCATTAGAACACATCAGCCATTCACAGTAGTTGTTATATCAACCATTGTTCTTGTTAATATGGTTGTGTACCTAACAAGAATAAACAAGTAAGAAAGATTTATTCTGGATCAGGGTTTGAGAAGATACATTCCACTGTGGTAGGTGAGGCATGGCAGCTGAGATTGAGGCAGCTGGTCAAAATGTGTGGGCAGTCAGGAAGCAGAGAGAGAATTAGGTTGGAAAGTAGATTACAACCTTCAAGTCTTGCTCCCAAGTGTCTCATGTTCTCCAACTAGGTCACACCTGGTAAAGGTTCCAAATCCTCATTAGCGGGGGAGCAAGTGTTCCAAATACATAAGCTCTTGAGTGACTTTTATATGAAAACCACAGCAAGCCATCCATGCCCCTCATAGATTTGTGGTGATCTCATAATGCAAATATATTCAGTTCAACTTTAGAAGTATCCATTCAGTTCCATTACTGTTCAAAACCCTAAGTCCAAGTGTCTCTTGAGACTCAGAAAAAACTTGCAGCTGTGTGTGGTAGTTTGAATGAGAATGACTCTCACAAGCTAATGCTTGAATGTTTGAGCTACAGTTTGGTGGAACTGTTTGGGAAGGATTAGGAGGTGTGGTCTTTTTGGAGGAGGTGTGTCACCAAGGATAGGATTTGAGGTTTCAAAAACTCCTATTATTCCCAGTTAGCTCTTGTTCTTTGTCTTATGCGTGTTATATGAACTTGTATACTCTCAGCTACTGCTTCAGCCCCATGCCTACCTGCTACCACATTCCTCACCATGATGATCATGTATCACCTCTGAAACTAATCAAGTCCCTCCCTAAGTTGACTTGATCATGGTATCTCCTCACAGCAATAGAAAAATAAATAAGACACTGCAAAACTATGAAATATATTTAAAAATGTTACTAATTCCAACATAAATAGTGCAGTATAAACATTCTTGTACTAAAAGGAAGAACTGAGAGCACAGCAAAGAATTAGACCAAATTCAGCAGAAAACATGAAATCTTGTAGATCCATATCATGCCTTGGCACATATTGTGCTGTGACACGAGGCTTAACAGGTCGGACAGGACAGCCCTGCTCCTACAGTCTTTCCATGGTAGCTCACATACACGCTGAAACTGTCTCCACTTGGTTTCTTCAGCTACTTGGCAGACATCCTATTGTCCCAGTAAGTGGATACGTATTTCAGGTTCTGCTGCTGGATAGAATGTAGCCAGGCCTCCTTTCTTCTCAGTTACAGAGTCTGCCTTTGAGTTTCTTCCTGGATGAGGCTAGGAAAACATTTCTCTTGCTTGAGAAGGAGTCCTTGGAGGATGTCTTTATTCAAGAGTTCTCTCTTTAAATGTAAGTTTCAAAAGCGAATCTGCATCATTATGCACTGTATCTTTTAACAGTGGGTTCTTGCTCCCAAGGCATCTTCCGTACAGGCCAGCATAGACCGTGAGGTTTTTCCTTAATTTCATCTATGTCTTTAATGGAGGTTTTGAGGTTTTTCCTTAATTTCATCTACGTCTTTAATGGATACCACCAATTTGTCTGTAGTTTCTTTTTCTGCAACTTTAAAGTCTCTGACACACATTTGTTATGTATTTCACAGAATTTTCTGTTTTTTCTTTTCTTTCTGGTTTTCTCTTCATTTGAATTTTCATTGTAAACCTCACTAAACACAGTGAGCAGTAATCATGCCACAGGCAGACTGTTATGTTATTTTAGAATTTCCTTTGCAAAGTTGATTAACCAATTTCCCTTCAGTTTGTCTCACAGAAAATTTCAAGACATAGGAAGATACAGCTAAGACTCATTGCCAGAATGTAACAGAATAGCTTTTGTGTAGTTCCCAGAAGAGTCTGTAGGTGATGGTTCATATTTTCAACACAATAGGATTAAAGGTCATATACAAGATAAGCCCTTGTCTGGGAACTCTTGGGAGGGATTATCTGTAATGGGCAAACTGAGAAATCCCACCATGATTCTTGGTCCACCACCCATAGGTTGTGATATTGAACTGAATACAAATGAGGAAGCTAGCTGAGCACATGTTTATCTGCCTCACAACTTTAAATATGATTTGATCATCTGCGCCAAGATCCAGCTACTGTGACTGTGATGGACGGTATCCTTGACCTGAACCACACAAGCCTTGCCTTAAGTTTTGGCCATGGTATATTATCACAGGAATGAGGAAAATAAGTAATACTTTGTGTTCCCCTCTGCAAACTCTCAGCCTGACTTCCATTGTACGCTTTCCTGTTGACATTCTGATAGCCTTCATTCCCTCCAGAATGACCCAACAAGCACTGATTGCATCATTCTAGAACTCTGTTAGCCTGTTACACATACCTGTCGGGTTTCCTGCCATAAACCATCCCCAAAGGCCTGAGAATCACATTCTCAGGTTTTTTTTTTTTTTTCCACAGCAATGGCCTCACTTGTTGGTACTAATTTTCATATAAGTTATTTTTCTCATTGCTAGTAACAAATACCTAAAAAGAAGAAATTTGAAAAAGGAAGTATTTATTCTGGATCACAGTTCAAGAGGGTCTAGTACAGAGTTCTGAGGAAGGAATGGCAATGGGAAATGTTTACCGTGGAAGTGTAAGCCCCAAATGCAGTCAAGAAACACAGCGAGAACCAGGCTAGAAGCAGGGTTGGGTCTACTCCTTAAAGATCCCACCTTTTCTCAAATTAATACAGTCAGTTGAAAACCAAGTGTTCAACCACAAGAGTCTCTGGGGAATATTTTAAATCCAAATACCCCACAAAGGTGATAAAGTGTGTCAGAAACTGACTCCACCAAGAACATGTGGCACACCTTGAAGGGCATCCAAGGTCTCCACACAGAATATGTGCTCTGAGAACAGGACAGTCTGATACTTAATGGTATCCATGACTTCTACATTAATTCATAAAATTAATGGAATTTCAATTAACATGCTAATTGGTTAGACACTTAAAATTGAATAAAAGAGCACAGTTTCATTAATATATGAGTTAATCTTAAACTAGAACTCACAGGCACTGGGAAACACAAAATCAGGCATGGAGAAATTGCTCAGTGGTTAAGAGCAGGTATTGCTGTTGCAAAGGACCTGATTCCCTCCTTCTGTCTCTGTGGACACCTGCGTATACACACACACACACACACACACACACACACACACCACACAACCCTCCCAAACACACCACACCACACACACATTCACTCACTCACACCACACCACACAACCCCCCAAACACACCACACCACACAACCCCCCAAACATACCACACCACACAAACCCCCAAACACACCATACCACACAACCCTCCCAAACACACCACACCACACACACACTCACTCACACACACCACACCACATGCACACTCTACACACCACACGCCATAACACACACACACACTGTGTGCACCACAGTAGACAATTTTAAAAAATTTAAAAGAAACATAGAATTAATATAAGAGCTCAGAATTGCTCTAAAAATAGCCAGAGAGCTGTGGGTAAGAGTGGACTACTGAGGCCAGCTCATTGCTTGTCAGCACAGTAGGACCAGGGTACCCATGACTTTTACATGAATAGAGAAGCCAGTTTTAGAACCGCACTAAACATGGTTACAATTTTGTCATTTCCTGGGTGACACAACCTAGCAATGATCTATACGACATTTATATTGTATTTGGTGTTATAAATAATTCAGTGATGGTTTGAAGTATATGGGAAGATGAGGTATGGCAGGTTGGACCCCAACATTGTCTTTTTTAAATTAGGGACATGAGCTTCTATAGATTTTGCACCAGACGTGGTTCTAGAAGGAGTCTACTGAGATGCTCAGGGCGTACAATCAAGGTGATATCAAGAGCAATAGAAAATATATTTATTGCTTCATTTGTGCTGGGAAAAGAGACTCACTACCCAGAGAAAAGAATAGTTAGTTTCTACACATGGTACACCATGGTGGATCAAGCCGATACTTCTGACAAGATAATTAGCAGGAGATCTGGGTGATGAGTACCAGGCTAGAGAAGGAGTCCTGGGTAAATGCAGAAGCAGGGAGAACAGGTGTATGGTGGGCAGGCATCAGGGGTGCTGGCAGGCCAGGTGGGACCAAGTGGGACACCGAAGAAGTGCTGTAATGTTAACACTCTCTGCCTTCAGGGAGTCCTTAGGACAAGCGCTTAGAAAATGGGTCCGCATGGTAGTGATGGGCGAAGTCGAGAAAACACCTTGGGAAGGACCTATTATCAAGTCATAAATTTATTAGAGGAAGTGATCGTTCCATGTCCACCTGAATAGGCTTTGAATTCCCACAGAAAGAACAATCCTCCCTGTAATTGACGGGAATCACCTTGGACAGGCTTTCCTCCTTCCCGAGCACATCAATTGCAGCCACGATCGCTTCCTTTTTTATTCATGGGTATATATATTTTTAATCATCTTTTGGAAAATCATTAGAAAGGGAAAATTGGGTAACAATTAAGTCCACGTTTGAGAGGGAGTTCCCAGAGAGAGAGAGAGAGGACCCCAAGATGTCTCTGAGGTCCCAGGGGTCTTGAGAGTGGCACTGAAGGATGCATAATAAGAAAACAAAAATCAGATTGCAGGGCTCACCTGAGTCATGGTTGCCGGAAACCCTCCCCATCCCGACCCAGACATTCATGATGTGGGATGATTTCTGATAACTGCCAACTCAGGGGCACACCCTGAGGCTTGGGGATGGATCACTGCAGGTCCAGGGACGTCATCACTCAACCATCCTTCCCCACAGTGTGGGATAAAGGAGTGCAAGGCAGTGTGAGCATACCAACCGACAGTTTTGTTCCTGATGTGATATGGGGAGGGGAATAAAGGCAAAATCAAACAACTTCTAGTCAATTCATAGAGGTGAACTGGAGTGTGAGCTGAGACTGGCTCTCACCCTGGGGCCCCAGTGAGGACCGCAGCCAGAACCACACTGTGGTCTGTTTCAAGCTTTGATTCCTTCATCATGTTGTACCAACGTGCCGTGACATTAAGATTGGGGTGGAAGCCACTTTATCTTAGATATTCTCAAGACTCTGTCTTGTGGTTTCCCTGTGGAGTCTTAATACCAAGACAGTGGGTGGGTCTACCCGGCTCCCCATTGTCCAGGCTTTCCTCACTATCTCTCTCTTCTTGCCTTGTGCCTGGATTCTCTGTCTCTACAGCAGCTTGTGGGGCTTTAGCCCTTTTGCACATTCAGGACAGAGGTTTCACATGCCTTGTCTATAGAAGCATCCTTCCTGGAACCATCTTCTGATGACGATAAGTTTCAAGGGAAGCTAATCCTGGGTTGATGCCCAACTTACATCCTGACTCCATCTTCCACTTTGGATAGTCTGCACTGGCAAATCAGTTGGCATTTTTTTTTTATGGGGCTGGCCATATGCTGACATCTTCAAAATGGAAGTGTGATAGCTACATTTCCAACTTTGAAGTCTTTCCCAGCAGTAAGGAGAGGGCAATATATACCCATGAACTCTGTTATTTGTTTCCAATTAGGGTCAAGACAAAGGTATTGGAAACCACGTACTGAGGAACACGAAAGCCAAACAGAGAGCTAGGCTTCCTGGATAATACTTCTTCCCTCCACCAGAACTCAGAGAAGCATGAAGGAAAAACTTACAATAGAAATGCTATCATCAAGGAAAAAGAGGAATTTTCACAGTGTTTTATAAGCAAGGAAGAGAACACATCCAATCCCATAAAAAAGACGTGCAAGTTCTTTGAAAACCACCACAAACTTGCCAGTCACAGCCAGAGAGGTGTTTCAGTGCTGTGAGATGTGGTGGTGATGGTGGAGCAGGTTGAACAAAGATTAGACCCAGTTCACTACTGGGTGCTCTTCCTCCTCTGGCCATTGTTCAACCTCAGGAGTTTACTCACTGCCAGGGATGATGGGAACAACTACACATATGTGAAAGAACACTGATCTGCCAGCAGGACTTTAGACTGCAAACAATGCTGACAGTCTGAGTATGTTCTCTTGTGAATGATGCAAAGTGGAGAAAAAGAACACATTCCCTCCAGCTGCCCACCTCATCCAATGAGGCTTAATCGAGGATATGGGGACAGAAGAGGACAACACTGAAGACCCATGGTCTTGGATCCTGCTTGTGACCTTCCCAGTGGAAAGGGACCATCAGAAGAAATAAGGTCCTGGGTATAAAGTTAGGAGATAATGAAGCTTATAGTTTTAGAAATGAAAGGACTATTAGTATCCCCCAACTAAAAGGTTGAAAACTAGAAGAAACACAGACACTTAAAGGGTATGGAAGGTAGGCTTTCGGGAGGCATGACGTATTATCTCACGCGTCTTTCACAAGCTCTGGTCCCAGCATGTGATCACTTTCCACGCAGGGAAAGCACTTCATTCTATGTTAGAGTGCTCACGTGAATTTTTTCACAAACAAGACAGATGAGCATGACCCAGATTCCAACAGTAAACACTGGGCAGAGGTCTAGATACAGGAGGAGAGACTATGGGGCAGTGGAAGAGGTCCACAGAAAAGGTGAGGACAGAAACACAGGGGGATGTGGCCCAGGGACCTCAATGGTCAGGAGGAAGAGAGTGAGCAGAGGCAGCACTGGGCTTGATAGTGACTTGGCTTTTCAGAGCTGATACAAGAAGATACGAACTCACTCATTCTAGCCACTTAGTGAACCCAAAGAAACTCAAAAAAGGGACAGATTAAGAAAAGATGTATAGCCAGACAACCCACAGTGGCAACCAGGAGAAATAACGACAGCATGATAGCCAGGTCCTTATGACTGTGACAAATACCAGAGAAAAGCAGCGTAAGAGCTCCCACTCTGCAGGCAGCGGGTCAGCTGGATCTCTTATTTCTGGGCATGTGGTAAGGCAAGACATCATGGCCAGAAGCTACAGTGGAGCTGAGGATCTCATCTCATGGCAGCCGGGAAGTAAAGAGACAGAAAAGGCCTTGGGACAAGATACAACCTTCAAAGGCAAACCTACAGTGCCACTCCCCCTCAAACTGAGCCACACCCCCTGCCTTGAGCACCTCCCAATCAGGCCATCCAATTGTGAACATTACTTAATTGATTCCTCGTTGAAGTCTGACCCTTCATTATATAATCAATACACAAACACTCATCTTTATGAAGATCCCTGTATTGGAAACTGAGACTTTAATGTATGACCCCATGGGAACATTTCAGACCAATACACAATAGTCCACCCCTCATGTGTAAGAGGCTCTTATCCACTAGAGAGTGCAAAATGCATTAAGTCCATCTCCAGAGTGGCAGTCTTGCTCAAAAGTTCAACTTGAATATCTCCTCTGAGATTGGATGCAAACTCTCAGCATGAGCCCTGTGAAATAATGAAGAGTGCTTCCAACACATGCTGGGATAATGTACATATTCTTATTCCAAAGGGGAAAAAATAACAAAAAGTAAATAAGGGCCAGACCAAAGCAAGACACAAACACAGCAGGACAAGCATCCATTATTAGCTCCAAGCTGGCATACAGGGCACATGGGGATACAAGCTCCAAGAGTTTGGGCAGCGCCAGCCCTGAGCCTTCCTGTGGCAGGCCACATGCTTGTGCTGACTGCTCTTGATGATGGTGGCTTCCATTGTCAGGTATTCCATATTTCTGGAATCTCCAATACCAAGACTTTAGCGTCAGAACTTCACATACCTTCTTGAGGGTTGCTGCCTGCAGGGACAATCTATCCCTGTCACACATCGCTTGAGCTCCTTTGAAATATGGGTTTTAAAAGTGAAGCCTGGTGGATCACACCTGTTGTTTCAACATTTAAGGGTCAGAAGTAGGAAGGACATGAGTTCAAGGCCTGCCTGGGCTTTATAATGAGATATCAGGATCCTGTCTCAAAGGGAAGGATAGAGAGGAAGAGAAAGAGAAAGTCCACAAGTCCATAACCTTATAAACTAGCATTTTTTTCTTCAAAACCAGCTTCATATGGACAGTGTGAAGGTTAGTTTACCAGCCAAGCTATAACCTGGCTCCCTCGAGCCATAATTCAAACCTTTGAGTGCCTTGAAGATGAATCTTCAAAAACATATCTCCCCAGGGGGTCCCAGGGCCATAATGCCCTTCAGCTCTGTATCAAGGGAAAGTCTTTCAAATGAGTTGATGCCCTTGAGCTTGTGGTGGGTGGGGTCTCACTCTTTCCTCAGAGGCCCTCAAGGCACCCTTCCAATTGTTTCTGTGTAAAGAAATTGGCTTTATTGAATGGTACTAATTTCTTTAACAGCCAAGCTTTCCTGGGCCCCAAGTTAGCACACTCTGGTTTTCTGGATAAACTGAAAGCTTTGTAAATCTGTTTTCACTAAACCTGGTCAAAAGTGGACAGCAAATCCCTTTCCATATCACACAGGCTGGGCTGCTTTGCAGTTTGTTCTGTTAAATTCCCAAGTCTTCTATTTTTAAACTTACTTTCCCACAGTCTCATGGCATGGCAAAATGTAGGTCTGCTCTTTTCTAGTACATAACAGGAGTGGCTTGTAGTCCAGCACCCAGCACCCTGTTCTCGCCTGAATCCCCCATTCCTGTCTATCTGCATTTCCCTTTCCCCAGCTCCCACAACAATGGCTCATCAAGCTGACAGCATTCTAGGGTGTTCTTTAAACTGTCCCAAATTCTTTCTGTAACCCACTTTCAGGAGTCTAATTTCCAAATCATCAACTTTAGGTATGCTAATAACCCTACGTCTTTATACCAACATTCTGTGTTTGTTTTTTATGTTCTCTGTAACAAATACCTGAGAACAGCAACTATAATGCAGAAAGAATCATATTAGCTCCAATGTTTCAGACATTGAGTCCACTCTTTCCACTCTGTGACAAGTTAGACTATCATGGCGGAAGGGAGGAGGAGGTGGGAGATGCTCAAATCGTAACAGCCAGGAATGAGAGAGAGAGAGAGAGGTGCCCAGCACAAGCTATGCCCTTCGAGGTCACAGTCCAGGGGTCCCCTCCTCCAACCAGGTCCCTCCTTCTGTGCCTTAGTGCTTTCCAGTAACATGATCAAATTACAACAGCAATGGGCTAATCCATTCTAATCCATTGATGAAGGCTGAGGTCACTGGACTCAAAGGCCCAGCTCTGAGTCCTGCTGCACTAGTAACCATCAACACCCAAACCTGAACACTCAAACCATAACAGAAAATATCCACAAAGATACAAAGAACAAGGAATGATTGCCAACACAGGAGTGAAAACTAGAGTTGTGGGTAATTTTTATCAGAACTTACAGTAGCCAGAGGACAAGGGACTGTGGAGCTGGGAGAGGGCATCTGTCAATCTGCAATTTAGAAATTTGCACCATGACAGTTAGGATAGGATGGTCTTCATGATCTCCATGCTAAGAAGCAACAGTCTTATATGACAGCATGCTGCTGCAAAAATAATTTAATTGTAGGCAGAGCTCTGGGGAATGGAAATATGTAAATAATCACATACTGACATCAACTGTGAGGAACCACGACCAATGACTGTGTAAGAGAAGGGGAATCCATACAGCTGTAAAACACACTCCTGAAAATTATGCACATGTACAAGCACACATACATGTACACATAATTAAGTAAATGGACTTAGTGAAAGTATACAATTGAATTAAAAATACATGCACTAGCTGAATGCTGTTGGTATGTGTCTGTATCACACCTAATCAGAGATCATCGTAGATCTTTACAAACATATAAAATGATAAATGTGTTGTAAGTAGCTTCACACTAATACACAGAGCATATATTCACTGCAATAAATGATTTCTTGCAGAAACATTTTTTTTTCAAAACTGACACAAGAATACATACACAATCTGGTAAATACTTAATCTTGTTACCATGCTGAAATCATAATTAAGAACCTGTCCTCTGATGAGTTGTTCTAAATATTTACAGACAGGGTTACTGACCTTTAGCAAACTCTTACAGAAAACAGAGAAAACAGAGAAACAACACACACAATTCATGTGGTTGCCATGGCCCCCCCCCCAAAAAAAAACCTATAAGGATATTGCAAGCAACAAAAGTGACAAGCTGGTGTTTTTGTTTGGTTGGTTTTGGTTTTATTAACAAACAACAAATATCCTGAATAAAACTTTAGTGTGAAAGATCATTAGCATGCAAAAGAGATAGCACATCCTGAGCAGATTTTCACGAGAACAAATGTCTATTTCAAAACCTGAAAATCAATATATGTGTTTCAGTAGAATAAAAAAAAATGAAGAGAAATTGCCTAATTAACTATTAATTACCCATAGAGTAAATTTATGATAAAATTTAATGCCTATCCATAAGGAAAAGTAGAAGCACGGGAGAGCTTTTCCTATTACAAGGAGATTTAAAAGAAAAGAGGAAACTAATAGACAGGCTTGATGCCCACACAATAGGGACTGACGCTTCCTCCGGAGACTACTGTTGCCCAACATGTTCCGGCAACACAAGCAATCCAATGAGGCAAGAGAAATAAAAGGAGCTTGAAACTTAAATTTAATTATCAATTGTATTTATTAATAAGTATGAACTATAAGATTAGACCAGCGGAGCAGCTAGCAGGCTGGTGGGAGGCCGGCAGGCCAGACCCACCTTAATTGGTGGCTTGTCTAGTCCTGGGGAAAAAGTCCTGGACCAAGGATGGCCTTCACCACCTGCAACTTAAACTCTTTTAACTAATATCCTCATCAATAATGATAAATTGTTATATTAGGCCAGTGGAGCAGCTGACATCCTGATGGGAGATTGGCAGGCCTGACATGCCTTAGAAGCCTATAGGCCTGGTAGGGCGGCTTGGCGGGGCAGCCTGGTGGGGCAGCTGCAGGATATTTATTAATAACGATAAACTGTTATATTAGAACAGCAGACTTGATGGTGGCCTGGAGGGACAGCCGCTGGGGTTCGGCAGGAGGCCAATGAGCCTGAATTGCTTTGACTGGCGGCCTATAGGCTGTCAAGGACCTTTCCCCAATCACTAAACACACCAAGACCTGTTACTGTTTCAATGCTTAGCTCTTAGCTGGGCAGACTCTCAACTAGGTAATCTAAGTAAACCAGGGCCACTTAATCCCAAACAGCCATGTGGCCTGCTGTTACCAAGAAGAAGAAGAAGGAAGGAGAAGGAGAAGCAAAGAGCAGGAAGGAGGACACACACCATGGGTTAGAAAAAGAACCTCATTCCATGTGGCCAGGAACATCGGCATAGCGTGGGGAATAACAGCTCAGAGGACATATGTATATATGGGGTTTCATTGAGAAACAGAATTAAGGGCTAACTCATGGGTTAGGACTACACAATCCAGGCCAAGGCTTCTTAAAATCCACCTGGTGCCTCTGTGCTTGTTTATAATGGCAGGTTAAGGATTAACAACCACACACCAATTAAATATAACATAAATACAGGTAAATAATTTAATTAATTATTTCTACAGGAGCTACAAAGATCGAAGAGAAAATTACTCCTTTTACTCACCAAATATGTAAAAATTTATACAAACCATTAAAAATAATACATAAGTAAATAACCACTGAAGTAAAGGTCAATATAAAGCCATTTATTTTATATATAATGAATAGTAAAATTTGAAATTAAACTTTTATAAACTATCAGAGATCAACAGATGTCTTTGAGAAAATCTAGAGAGTGATTTATTTGCACTTCCAGACCACAGAGAATATCACTCAATTCACTCAATTGTTCTTCATTCTCTCCCATTTTTGCTTAATGATATTTTTTTTATTTTTTAAATAATTTATTTTTTATTTCTTCAAGTTACATCTCAATCACAATCCCCTCCCTACTCGCTCCTGCAGTCCCACCCTCCCATCCCCTTCCCCCTCAACCCCCATCGTCTACCCTTTTTTTTTTTTTAGTTTAAGGTATTTCCTTTTCCCCCCAACAGCTCCCCCTTTCAGTCCAACAAATGGTTCTTTCTCTTATAACAATAAATACAATACAAAACAACAGAAATAAATAGGCCAAAGGAGAAAGCTGTCTGTATCTTACTAGCCATAAAAAAGCAGGATTTAGGCTCCACCCACACCTACACCTTTGCTGAGCCCTGATCATAGCACCAAAGAACACCAAGGATTTGGGTCTACCATGAACCAAATTATGCATATTTCTCTAAAAGAAACCGTAGACAATGTAATTAAATGAAGAAAAACTTCAATCAAAGCTGTCCTTTCAAATACTTGTTCTGCAAGAATTTGGCATTTGGATGAAAACAATTAAGGGTGATTTCTATTCATCAATAAGTAGCACTAAGAGAATGACTAAAATAATCTGAAGACTGGAAGGTGATTTTCACAATCAATATATGTGCTAGAGAACACATCCAAGATACATAAGAATTGTTAACCACTTAAGATAACCAATTAACCAATTAAGTTGAAGAGGGCACAAGGCTTACGCAGGTTTTCTATTTTAACCAAGGGTGGTGGTTAATGTTAGTTCCCAACTTGACATTACCAGAGATCAACTAAAGCCCAAGTTGCTGAGCACTCAGGTGAGGAGCCTTTTGATCAGACAAACAGACGTGAGAGATGGAAGCTTTGTCTTCACTCTTTCTGGAAAGTCCACTTATCCTGTTGCTGTAGCATTCCTTCAACAATACTAGAACCTTTTTCTTCATGACTGCAATGTAGACTGAAGACCACCAGCCCTCCAGGAATTCCCAAGACTCCAGCTCCAGAGTGGACTGCAGAGACATCTGGCCTCTTAGACTGAACAATTACAGGATTCTCAGCCTTTCCGGTATGACACAGTCATTGTTGGACTACCCAGACTACATC
This sequence comes from Lophiomys imhausi, assembly GCA_907164525.1. Taxonomy (NCBI): domain Eukaryota; kingdom Metazoa; phylum Chordata; class Mammalia; order Rodentia; family Muridae; genus Lophiomys; species Lophiomys imhausi. Next base: position 2,029,210 of record CAJQZJ010032670.1, read on the forward strand.
CTGTAAGTCAGTCTAATAAATACAAATAATCCCACTATATATAATGAATATATTGATATTATCTGTATTATACACATTTATATACAATGAATATAATATGTTATAAATAATGAATATATAATATGCATTATATTTATCAATATTATATATTTATTCAATCAGTTATGTGCCTTTAAATAACCCTGACTAGTACACATAGGGTATCAAAAATCTTATAAACAATCAAAAATGTACTCAGTGTCATTAACCACCAATGACATATACAAATTAAAGCTATCAATGAATGCCACATGGTGAACCCACCATGATGGAGTGCCTAAAGAAGACTGATGAAAGGAGGGCTTGTTCCTACCTGCCCTCATTTTAGGGAGGCCACTTGCACAACCATTCCGAGGGCTGTTTGGCAGTCCCCTTCCTAGTCAAACACACTCCTCCCCTGTGACCCAAGAGATGCTCCAAGGTCTAGACCCTGAGGGAGCTGACATATCCATATACAAGAAGTGTGTATAAGAACGCTCACGGGAGCGTTAGTGACAATAGCCCAAAGACAAATCTGGAAAACTGATACAAAGTATGACACGGTCATGGAACATGAGACTGAACAGTGGGAAACATGCTTAGGTGACAATTTGTACAACTTTCTGCGTGACTCTCAAAACCTTATGAAAGTCAACAGAAGCAAGGCAGCCTGTCTACAGACGGGTAAGATGTGGGATCACGGACTGAGTCAGAATCAAAACACAGAACACCCTAGAGTGAATCAGAATCAAAACAGAGAACACCCCAGAGTAAGGGAGGGACAAAAGGCATGCTGAACTTCACCTGCCATTGATCTAGCTTCGTGTGGTTAAAGAGCTAATGCAAAGGTAAAAATCTATCTGCACATTCAATGGGAACTTCCGACTGGTGTGTGTTCCACTAGTAGATGTGCCGAGACCTACACAAACAATTAACTCGGACAGAGCAGGGCTCAGAGACTGAACCACCAACCAAAGAGCTTGCATGGACTGGTCCTAGGCTCACTACACATGTGAAGCTGATGGGCTGCTTGGTCCTCAAGTGGATCCCCTAAGAACTGGAGCATGGACTATCTCAAACTTGGTCTCTGTTGCCTACCTCTGGACCCCATTTTCCTAGCAGACCTGCCTTGTCTTTCCTCAGTGGAGGAGGCACTTAGTCCTGATGTAATTTGATGTGTCAGAGTGGGTTGGTACTGGGTGGCAGGGTGGGGGGGTGTATGGGGGAAGTGGGTGGGAGGGTGGAACTTGGAGGAGGGGGGGAGGGGGGGTTGAGACTGAAAAGTAAAATGAACAAATAAATTTAAAAGACTGGTGGGGTGAGGAAAGTAAAACTAAGAAGTACATTATCTTTAAGATGTCAGCTACAGTGAAAGAAGGAATTGGATGTGAAGAAGTCAGAGATTTGGATTGTTTTCATGCTGGGGGTTGAGTGTGTGGGGGTTACAGCAAAATGGTGAACTTGGGTAGAAAATACCAAATGGAGGCTCAAAATGCAAAAAGTGGGGGCAGAGAGAGATGGTTCAACAGTTAAGAGTACTGTCTGCTCTTCAAGGGACCTGGGTTTTATTCCCAGCATCCACAGGGCTGCTCTGACTGTCTGTGAATCAACACTCTCTTTGTACTCTGAGGGCAGGGATGTAGTATACACATACATATGCAAATACAAGGAAACACTCATATATACATATATGTGTATATGTATGCATATACACACACAAACATATGTGTGTATGTATAATATAAAATAAGCAAATCTTTTTTTTTAATGTGAAAGAAGAAAAGAAGGAAGGGGAGTAGACACACTGAGATAAACAGATTTTAATAAAAAGAAGATGGAGAGTTTACATTTGCTGGCTACAAGTTTTCAAAGGTGCATGCTTGTCTGCAGGGACTGACACCTGGATCATAATGATGGTCACAGTGATGCTGATGAGGCAGAACTCAGAGGAGAAGAAGAGAAGCAGCACCTGGAGGCTGGAGGCCAGCAGAGGGAGGAGGGTCTGTGTTAATTGACAGTGGGCAATCCTAGAAGAAACAGCTTTCAAGAGCTGGCCGGTGAAAAAGTTCATAGAAGAGGAGATCAAAGTGTGACAAGAGCTTGCATATTGAGGTTCAAACTCTTATGCAATTTTCATGGTCCTATGACCTACTTGTGAAGGGGCCTATTTCCCCACCTGACAGCTTAGTTGGTATCTTTTCCTTCCTTTTCTCTCTCTCTCTCTTTCTTTCTGTCTGTCTATTTCAGAATTATCTGAGTTTACACAATAAACTTGAGTTACTTTTGCAATTAGAAGATGTGTTAAAATTGTAAGTAATCATTAATTTTTTATACATCTCATCAGTCCATAAATATTTAGGTGAATTTATTTCCCCTGAAAGACATTTCCCATTAATACTTACACATATTCTGACTACGGAGTCTAGCAATACAAAAGCGAATTCAGGAAACAGAAATGGGGAAACAACTTGGAAACCACGTTGCAGGTTTTCATTATGATGTGCAATGATTACAGGCTGTCTTTGAAGATATTTCTCTTTTAAAATTGGCTTTGCTACTGTACAGAAAGTAAGATAAAATGCCTGCTTTGCATCCAAGCCTTGATGTCTCTGCTGTGTTTCAAATCTGAAGTTTTTTTTTTCTCTTTCCAATGAAAATCAAAAAAAATCATTAAATGATGTTAGAGACAGCAGGAAGTTTGTATAAATCAGAGAACATCTTGTGGTGGTTGATATTATTTCATTATCTGAATCAGTTGGTACCGATCTCTTACATATCAAAGTTCATAATTATTTTCAAGGATGTGAACCAGTGAGAGTCTGGGAATGATGTCAACAAAAGAACCAGGGTTTCTGCAGGAGAGTGGAGGAATTTGCCCAAAGAGCAATTATGTAAATAAAATGTGCCCAGGGCTAGAATAATCTCACTGTCACCCACTGACAGGGATGGCCCCGGGCACAGGCCCACAGTACTCACTTAGCGAGGTGGAATCGTAGGGGTAGGGAGAGGAATAGATTCCCCCTTTTAATTTATTTGTTCCTTATTATGCAGGATGGAGGCAGGGCTGTTTCTGCCACTGGTTTTTGCAAAAAGTATACAGACCTCTCTGAATGGGAGGAGTCACCAGCAACCGGAACCTTCTCTGGCTGACTGGCTCAGTCCTTCTGGCCAGTCTTCATAGTCTTCACTCAACTGGCCCTTGTGCTCCATTAACTGTCAGATGTTTTGAAAGAATAACTCCCATAGAAAGATGTCTTTGGCTTTCAAAATAAATTACATTAAGGGAGGAGGGGATCCTGGAAACTGAGCAGTATCAACAACCTTTTCTCTTGTTAAACAGAGGCATGAGGGAAACGTGTGCTGTTCAAAAAGAATGGTCACATAGTGGCTTCAGTAACTCTATGAAGTGGCCTTCTCCAATAGCCAGATTTGAAAAGTTCATGATGGGGACAGTGCCAGGTCACCTGATGGACAGAGAGTGGGCAGAGCCAAGGGTTCAGAGATTCTTGTGGTAACAGGCAAGTGGGACCCAGTCTCTGAGGGTGCAAAGGGTGTCTGATAGTCCCCTGGAAGCCACAGTTTCTTAGCTTCATGCAGCCTGAGGCTTCAAGGTCGGAACAGTTCTGTCCCATCTAGCAGAAGCTGGAGGAAGGCCCCCAGCCAGGCACTATGACAAGGTGAGCCTTTGTTCCCTCTTCCATCTGTTGGTGTTGTTATGAAGACCATCAACTGAGTAGCAAGCACATTTATTTCTCAGTTGTGTGGACTGGAAATCCAAGGTCAAGATGGTGGCAGAATGGAGTCACATAGAGATGACTCTGGTTCTTGGATGATACCCACTTACTGCGCATCCGGATGGTAGGACATGAGTCCTGGGTGGGGGCTGTCTTGTCAGAGTATCTATCTCATTTACAAACCTTCACCCTCATGACAAAATTACTTCCTGTGCTAGTTACTTTTCTCATTGCTCTGGTCAAAGTGCCTGGCAAGCAGCAACTAAGGGAAGGAGCCATTCCTTTTCGCTTCCGATTCAGGGGACACAATCCATCCTGGCAATGAAGACATGGTGGCTGGAGGGGCGGGCGGGCAGCTGGTCACGTTACATCTATAGGAAATGGCTTTGGGGTATAAAACCTCAAGTGTCCCCTGTCCTTCCCCACTGTGACACACTTCCTCCATCAGCACTCCACTTCCTAGAGGTTTCACAGTCTTCTGCCAGCAGGAGTGCAGGTGCTCAAACACTTGAGCTTATGGGGACACTTCAAATTAAAGCCAAACCTCCCAGTAGCTTCTCCCGCATTTTCCTTAGGGGTCCTTTCAACATGGGTATTTTGAAGAGACATGGACATGCAGACCAAGCAGACTCCTAGGACTCTTGTGCTCTGTACGATGCTAATGAAGTGACTACAGAACTGGCTGGGCCGGTAACTGAGAGCAGGCTTGTGGACTGTTCAGACTTTCCTCCCAGGGGCCCTTCAGTCCTGGCAGGCCCCTGTAATAACTCCGGGAAACTTCAGGGAGTGATGTCTGGGGAGCTGATGTTCACACCAGGCTTAGAGGAAAGCAAGCTGTGAAGTTCAGAGAAGCTCTACGTCCTACTGACCTGGCAAATCCTGATGCTGGCCTCAGGACTCCTGTCCTGGGCCTTTCTGAGTGCTTTCTAGCATGCTAGATGTTTCTTAACACATCTCCACAAGGCAGAGCTGTAAGGTGTCCTTTTACAATGACGGTGAGGCAGAACTGAAGTGGGAACAGCTTCCAAGAGTGGGATTTCCCAGCCACTTGAGGGTGACATTCCTAGTTCTTCAGTTACCTTTAGTACATGGGCTATCGTTGTGTGCACTGGCTTCTCCTGAGTGTGCACTTGGCCATTCCACCTTTGCTTTATTTTTGAAAGTCTTTATAGTTTACAACAACCTAACTACATCCAGTGTTCTCATGAGCAGCTGCTGGAGGCAGACAGATCCCGGGTCTCTGAAATCAAGGGCAAGGGTGACTAAAAGAGGGAGAGGCTTATCCTTGACCTCCACTGGTTAGTCGAGGACAGACTGTGGTCCATCTTCCTGTGCTAAGATCACAGCTCCCATGGGGTGAGACCCAGGCAAAGGCTCCTTTCACTTACAGAGACAGGCATGTTTCCCCAGGGCTTTATCCTAGCAAGGGCCTCGGCTTGCTTCTTGATACCATAATAACTTGACCTATGCTCCAATGTAATACTTCATAGAAGGGTTGCACCCTTTAACAGGCCATGGGAAAGATTTAAAATTTCAGTTTTCTAAGTTAGTTAAAACTTTCTACCGGTGTAGCGCAGACCATCATCCATAACTTCCATCTTCTGAAAGGCACTGTTTCTTATGTGGGATGTTAGAGGGGCTTACAGGCATGGCCTTCATCAGTGGGTTCTCTAAGCATAGCCCCCTGAAAGAGATTCTCAGACTCTGCAGTGGAAAGATCACATCCTGCTTATCGCCGCTTGTCCATAAGCTCCCCATGACAAACTCACCTCTCCTGGGTGAGTTTCTGTCTTGTCTGTGTATTCCAGCCATGTCTTTCTTGAGTTTGGGACTCTGGGAAGTCGGCATTTTGGGAGAACTACCCCATTTCTTTCTGGTGGTGATGGGGGAGAGACCTGAGAAGAGGCTTGCTTTGCTCATTCCCCTGCACCCTTAAAGCCCATGTACTGAATGGTCTAGTGTAAATATTCTGGGACCCTCTGCTGCCTTCCCACCTGGACAGCTAGCCTACTGTGGGTAACGGAGTTACAGAGCTTGCAGTGAGTCTCGGGTTCTGGGTCTCACATCTGGAACATTCCCAGGATGAGGCCATAGAAAAATTGCTCTTGCTTCTGTCCCTTCTAGGTCCTGTTGCCCAAATTGGTCCTCTTTGCCCATAGGTCTTGAAAGCAGGAATCAGGATATTGAAGACAGGGACATTGGGTGTGGAAAGGGATTATGATGCTAAAGAACCACCTTCACTTGCCACTGAGAGTTCTGAGTTGTTTCTGAACTGAGACTCTGAAGGAATATATACTATGGTGCCCTTGCCAGCTGTGGAGGACCATGAAACCCAGACATGGTAGGCTGCTGGACAAGAGTTTGAAACGGCCACCCAAATGCAAAGGTTTGGGACATGCCTTGGTATGATGGTTGGTTGCTTACACAGAGGAAGGTAGGTAGGAAAACCTCTTGCACCATTTGTCTGTGGGAGTTACTACAGCAAAACAATGTAGCTTGGACCCAACCAGAGAGAGGTTTATCACACCCAAGATCTTTTTTTTAATTTATTTATTTATTGCTTCAGGTTACATCTCCATCATAGTGTCCTCTTTCGACCCTTCCGAGTCCCGCCCTCCCACCCTCTACCCCCTAACCCTTCTATCCCATTCCTCTGGAGTGGAGTGTCCCTACATAACAGTCCCCCACCCCAGTTCAGCAGTCATTTGAGGGCCAAGAGCCTCCTCATACACTGGGGGCCTACAAGGCAGCACCAATAGGGCAAAGTGTCTCATTGACAGGAAACAAAGTCTATGTTCCTGTTCCCTTTGGTGCATTGGTTGTAGTATAGTTATCCTGTACTATATGGCTAAAATCCGATTATAAGTGAATAGATGCCATGGGCATCCTTCTGAGTCTGACACCCAAGATCTTGAATGGCAGGGAACCCTACTCCTGAGGTCTGTTTTTTTTTTTTTTTTTGTTGGTGGTGGTATGTGGACACTTTCTCCTTTTCTCTCTGTCGTATCTGCCCCAATCTCCTCTGGCAGTGTTCCATCTGAGTGGACTACGGACCACACCAATGAAATTTTAATACAGACACCTCTTAAAATCTCGTTGTCCAAATGCAGGTGCATCCAGAGGTTCATGTGGAGCAGAACATCATTGCACGAGTTTGTAGGAACACTGTTCAATGTAGGAAGGTCCTCAAACATGCCCATGGCATGGCTGTGCGTGTCTTAGGAAGGACTCTAGTGTCTGGCAGGGAGTGCCATTCAAAACATTTCAGAGAATTTATGGGCTACTTAACTTTCATCAAATATACCATCATCACCGTCACAGTAGGATTTGACCAAAACATTTGTTTTGTTTTTTCAATTTATTTAACTACTCTGTTCTGACGTGGCTCTCAGCTGACTTCATTCAGAATGTTTTCTATTATGTATACCCTAAGAACATAAGTTGGGCCAAGTCTGGAGCCCAGCAAATGTAGTGTCCCTGTTTGCATGTTGCTGGTCCCAAGCAAGGTTATCGATCTGGGCTTTACCCAGGTGGGCTTTGCATGCAGATATTTTTTTCTTGGAGGTTACGTTAACTTCTCCGATGCTCTCCGCCCTGCCCCCCCCCCGCAGAGCAGTGGCACTAACTCATAAAATTAATTCCCATTTCGTGGGATTGTCAGAAATGAGGATTGTTCTGACCTCTCTTTGAACTCATCAGCCGAAATGAAGTTGCTCACTGAGCTGGGAAGACAAAGCTGGGTTTCAGAAGATCAATCAAGTCTACCACGCTCAGAAGAGGCCCTCAACCTGCCTCGCCACACTGACCCCGGCGGCTGCAGATCCTGTGCACAAATGAAAGCCATCACTCCTGGTGAAGAAGATACTAAATTATCGGCTTTTAAATTTAATTTTCAGTTTACTTGTGTTTTCGATTAGCGTGCCATGTCTCATCAGGACGCCACTACCTTTGAGTGTAAGCACCTCCCTGTGGAATCTTCAGCTGCCCTTGCCTTCAGAAGGCAAATTCCATCTGAGACCTGTCTATTACCACATGGTGTGTGGCGGGGGCAGGGGGGATTGTTCTCCTATGAAACCCTGAGCAACAGTAGCAAGTTATTTTCATCATACTAAAATCAATAACAGGCTTGGAAATAAAACGTCACCCTGAGCCTGGGGCCACAGAATGTCCTGACAGGCTCCTAAAACTATGTGCTGGTGGCCGGAGGCTTGTGGGTCAGCCGTTCACTTTCCTTCCATGATTTAGTCCTGAGAGGTCTCCCCAGGCTAGTGAAGTTAGGGCTGGGTGACAGATGGGTGGCTAAGAACTCATGTCTTCAGCCAGCCCTCCTCTGGAGAGGGGGAGCACACTTGGGCACAGAGCAAAAAACTTCCTGCTGCTCTCATGGACAGAGAAGTAGTTGCCAATTTCCAGAGGTGTTTAAGGGTCTGGCTAACTATCTTTAGTCTCGTTCCCTCTGCTAGAGCTTCAAGGTCTCTGGTACAGAAACGCTTTGGACAAAGTTGTACAGCTCATGGTAATCCCCAAACCATGTGATTCATTGTCAATCAACAAATGTTTAGTGAGCCCCTTCAGCTCATGTGTCTAGGAGCCAGAATGGTTCAGGTATCTGGGAGGCCCAGAAACCATCTGCCAAACAAATAGGACCGCTACCATGGACCAATTGTGGTCATGAAGTCTGCAGTCCCAGCATCGTTCTGCAGGAAGTTGGGGAAACCACTCCAGTCTCTCGGGCTGGAGCTGGGTGCTACAGCCCTCAGGGCTCCTAACCTTGGGACACATCACTCCTCCCACACCCCTGTCCTTAGGAACACATCACTCCCCCAACACCCCTGTGATGTGGCCAGCTCCTCCTGTGCCTCTGATTCCTTTTCAATAGTGTAAATTCTTTGCACAAAGTGATGGGTTTCTAACGACATTTGCTCTCTATTTTAGCATGTGCTTGGCCATGATAACTGCCATCACCCACCCCTGGCTCAGTTCCCGAGAGTTCCTGTCTGTCATAATTTCGGTTTATTGTTCTGGTAAAACACCATGACCAAAGACAAGTTAGGGGAGGAAAGGGTTTATTTCATCCAAAGGTTACAGTTCATCATGAGAGAAGTCCGAACAGGATCTCAAATCAGTTTCTGGAGGCAGGAACTGAAGTAGAAGCCATGAATGAATTTTGTTTACTGGATTGCTCCTCACAGCTTACTCAGTCTGCTTTCTTATCTAGCCCAGGGCCATGTAGGAGTGTCAGTGCCACAGTGGGCACCAGTCATTACCCATGGTAAAGCTCACTGACTTGTCCTAAGGTCAGTCCAATGGATGGAGGCATTTCTCATTTGAGGATCCTTCTACCCAGATTTACCTAGGTTTGTGTCAGGTTGACAAAAAACTAACCAGCACACTGTCCTTTCCTCAAAAATTCCCTCTTCCATTTTTGTGTCATATACATAGGATCTCACAACTCTCTGATCACATGTCATCAAACTGTATTAACTGTGATGACACCTGACACAAGGGTCAAAGGAAACACTAGGCTTTGTGGCATGATTGTCATGAGGCTCATAAATGTACACTGATAAAGAGCAGGTGTTGCCTAGAGGCTTCGTCACCATGTTCTCTAACCCCATGTAGCATACCCCACATACTACAACTTTACATAGAAGTGTGCAACCCTGAAGAATGTTCTCCTTATACAAAATCTCAATCATATCACTGAGCAAACCATGATGGTCAAGTCAGTAAACAGCACCCCTCCATGGTCTTTGCATCAGCTTCTGCCTCCAAGTTTCTTTTGGTCATGGTGTTTCATCACACAAATAGTAACTCTACATAAGACAGAGTTGGTACCAGGATTGTAGAGTATTGCTGTGACAGATATGACCTGGTTGTTTTGGGGAGAGTTGTGGAAGGACTTTGGAACTTTGGGCTGGAAAAGCCACTGAGGGCTGAGAGCTCAGTGAGCTGTTCTGTAGGAGCTTGGAAAATGACAATGTTGAAAGCAATGTGGGCTATGGAGACCTGGCTTGTGATGTTTTCAAGGGAAACAAAGCTCATTTGTGTGAGGAATCTGTGGTGCCTGGTTAGTTGGAGCTGAAGAATCAGCTATTAACAAGACTGCTGTAAAACCTTTGCTTTGCTGAGACAGTAAGTTTGTTCCACGGAATTTCCAAGAACTTTTAAGAACAGGAAGAGAGAACCTCAGGAAGACTGGGCTCCAAGGTATACATCCAAAGGACATGAGATCAGGGTCCCAGCTGTCGGCACTCCCACAGCCACCACAGCATTTTCAACACAGGATATGAAGCAAACTTATCTTCCATCCATAGATGGTTATATAAAAATCATACAGCCTAAACATGAGCTGAACAAGAACAACAATTTAGACATGCTAAAGCAAGAAGAAGCCCATGAGGCCTCAGCCCTACATAAGGAACTACAGGCCACTAAGGAATGCAGAGGGTAGGAGATGGTCTTCCCCAGGGAAAAGCACAGCAGTTGGATATCCAATACCAAGTAGCTAACCCTGAAACATGCATAGAAGTTACAACATTCATTTTGAGCAGGCTATGTCTAGGAATCTACTTGCATATACATATACATGCATGCATGCAACAGGAATTATCCAAACTTTGGGAGAGAGCATGGAGGGATGTATGGGAAGATTTGGAGCTCAGAGGCTCATTACCCTCCGGGTACCGTGGCGGACATGGCACCAGGCTATGTGGGAACCCTGGCTGCTTTCACATCACATCCCAGGAGAGCCTCTGTGGAGGAGGCAATGGTAATCCTGAGCCTATTAAGGAGATCTTGACGGGACTAGTGGGACAGGAGAGGTGTTGGGGAAGAGTCTCCTGAGCCATGGTGCAGAGTTTGCTTGGCACAAGGGCATTGCGGGATCAGCCATTTTATATGGCTCCATACATGGCAAAGTCACCCAGTGACTGATGTGGGGAGATGGGCATGGCTGGGGTAGTTGGTAGTGGTGTCAGAATTGTGCCCTATTGGCAACTTGGGTGCCATAGAGCATGGCACGGGAACAGGAATTTAAGCGGCTTTCTGCCCAGACCATACAAGTCACTAAGCAAGATGTGGATGATGGAATGTAACCATCAAGCTTGACATGAGCTCTTGGGTTATGCTGTCCTCCCCACCCGGGAGTGACACCTTCTTTAGTTTGTAAAGCAGAATATAAATGTATCACATGTTGACAGCAGGAGCTAGACACAAACGCTGATAACATTGGATAACGATTGTGGACTCTACTGTGTCCACACAGGTGTGCCCGGAAACTGGCCAGCTCTTGATGCCCCACACCACCCTCTACGGTACGCAGCATCATGGCTCCTGGTGGAGTTCTCTCATGAGCCATGTCACATCTATGAGCCCTCTGCTCACACATAGGCTTGTAGATATTCTCTTCAGCTAATGATCTGGGTGCTTGGATTTTAATGACAACTTGGACTAAGTATATGATGAGGGTGACAGTCCTGTCAGATCTCTCTTTGGGATGTAGTGACAAGGGCTGGGGGCAGGTTCTTTGCCAGGGGCAGGCATTCGCTCTAACTGCATGCTGAGGGAAGATGGATTTGAAGAAAGTAAGTACAGCTGTGTCTCCGTAGACCTAGCAGCACAATGTGCCACCCAGAACTTCTGCTGCCTTCCTGAAATGCAGGCGAAGGAGGCCTCACAGAGCCACCCACAGGGGACACAGGGTGTGCCATCCGCCCTCTGGAGACCAAGTGTGGACAACTCGAAGGGGCATTAAATTACATGCTTTGAGCTTCTTCCTTGAAAACCTGTGAGAGTCATTTGCAACACTTTGTGGGTCTCTGCCATCTTTTTACAGTGGCCCAGGGCATTTATGGTGATGCTTATTCATCCAATACATCCATTGTGTCCCTGATGCTTATCATCCAATACATCCATTGTGTCCCTTACGCTGGACATGGCAGGCAGAGTTCTAGCAACAGGGATGCTCACAAAGTCTGTCTACAGCTTGGCTTCAGTGGTGCATTCTCTTCTGTTCTCGGATGGACAAAGACCCAAGGAAGGAAGTGTTGAGATCTGAGAGGCTGAGAGCTCATGATGTTCATGTCGCTGTGTCCCCAAGGCCCCACAAGTGTGATGGGTGGGAGTTAGTGTGCATATGCTCTTGCTACTTCTGACTGCAAGAGAACTCACCTCAGAACTCAGATCACAGTCAGCTTTGCCATGCCTGTAGACACACACTGTGTTGCTGGACAAGATTTTGGAAGGCACATGGCTGAAATCTGGATAGGGCTGATGCAGAGACTGACTCGGGTACCTAGGGTACCCCAACCAAAGGCACTGGGCACATGCTGTCAGGAGCACAGTAGCTACAAGTGACTTCAAAACGCGAGAGAGCAAACATTGATAACACAGCAGCTCTGACTCATCAGTGGTGCACTACTTGTCCTCAGAGGCCTTTTAAGAGTGAGGTGGCTCTGGTGAGATAGCGCACATTGGCACAGCCTTGGAGTCCATCTGCTCCAGATGTAGTGCAGATCAACAGCTCCAGCAGCACCACAGGTTGCATTCTGGGAGTTTCTGAGTCCACTACTCAGGACCATGTATGCGTGTCATCCCAGTGTCAGCTGGGTAAATACTCCTCATTGCAGCCTAGCATTAGCTCCACACTAACTGTGAGGCTGTGTTCTTGACTGACTTGCTGCTGTCTGCCAAAGACCCATCGTGGACGCAGAGAATGCAGAGTGTGAACCAGGTGTACCCATCCTAGCATCTCTATGAAAGATCCACCTTGTCACCAGAGCTTGCTACAGTATTGGAATATCTGACCTCTGCTGCTGTTAAAAGAGAGAAAACACACTTGTGCAGGGCTTGTGGGACCAAGTAAGATCCACTTACATAACTTTCCTATCCTAAGGGATGTAACATAAAACATTCCAAGCCACAGAACTAAAATCCACCAAAGCAGCTGTTCTGCAATGTGGAAGTAACACTGGGAACCGACTTTAGAGATTCTGCTGAGAATATTTCACATCTCCCACTTCAGAATCTCCAATGGACTCATCCACAATTTGAATTTTCAAACCCAAACATGTCAGTCACCTAACCCCCCTTGGGCATCACTCCTTTTCCTTGATGGATCAGTGAAACCAAGCAAGGCAGACATTCGACACCCTTAGGAACAATACCAAAACAATTTCACTTCTTTGTTGTATTTTTATCTGCTTCAGGACCCGTTCAAAGACCTTCTTAGATGACCCATTAAGAGCACTCAACAGGCCATCTCTTCTTAATCAGATGGAAGGTGGAACATAGAAAGTCCCTGGTTTTGTCTGCTCCCAGCTGCCCTTTCTCTTCTGGGCTGCCCAAGTCTCCACACTTGGAGACCCATTTCAACATATCTACATAGTTCCCCCGAAGTCATGGCAGCCACCACTCTCAGAGTGTAATGTTGCTTCCCTTTGCTCTGTGAGACTCACAGAATGAAGGAGGGCAAAGATCTCTCTGGGACAGATTTCTGTGTTCCTCCTTCTAAGTGCCAGGTCTTTCTGAGAAGGGCAAGGAGCTGACCTTTTGGGTATATTGCCCTTGCTTCATACTTCTTTGTTTGGAGGTGTTCGCTGAGCTTCTAATCCCCTCTTTACCTCAGTGCCCCTAAGTGAGTTGGCCATGTTAAATTTCACTAACACAGAAAGTTCACTACAAGTGAGACTCAGGATCATCATGCTGCTGTGGTTGCAAACCTCACTCAATGTGTACACTCCACAATTTAAAAAAAAAAAAAGAATATTCCTTTGTGGATACTGTGTAAAATAGTGACCATGCATAGGGTGCTCAGAGGGAAGGATTTGTTATGCCTAGGAGCTGAATAATGTTATCAGTGAACAGGTGCAGCCTGTGGGGCTGGTAAAGGTTTCGAGAATGAACTGCAATTTCACTGTGGAGGTAAATTTTCTTTTTACTCTTGATTGAGAGTAAACACAGATGATTATGAGGTAAGTAGAAACAGACTTCACACGTGTCTCAAGAGCAGTGTGGAGAAAAAGAGTCCTACAAACTAGAATGCAATTAAACAATTCTATCAACAAAGACTGAGGCAGTTTTTCTTAAAAGTATTTAAATATCCAGTCAGGACTGGTTGCTGTCAGCACTATGGTGGGACTGACTCTATTGTTCTCAGCTCTGCATAGAAAGTGTTAATTAAACAGCACTCTCTTACTACCTTGGTTTAAAGGCCAAGGCTTCCATGTTTGCAGCCTGTTCTGAACTTGCAGGCATTATAGTTAGGGCCCATCTGAGTGATTTCAGCTCAATCGAAAATTTTAGTGCATTAACTCAGGGAGATGTCTTTGCTTATCTTTTATGTGTAAGAATCTTGCTTTAGGTCACATAGCTGAAAAACTATTTTTCTTTTTTTTTTTGCACATAAGAATTCACAGGTACATTATTGGTAACACAAAAGAAGACAATGCAAACACTTAACAAGTGGGAATAGATACATGGAATATAACATGTCGATATAGTCCTCCACAATACAATGCCTTGGCAATCAAAAACTCAAGTATTGACACATGCTACAATATGGATGGATTTTTAGAAGAAATATGTTAAGTGAAAGAAGACTATTACATTGGGTATGATTGCATTTATTAAAAATATCTACAATAAGTGAATCTATAAAAATCAAAATTAGGTCAGTTATTGTTAGAGGGTAGAGAGAGGAGAACAGTGAATAATGATTATTAATAGGTATGTTTCTTTTTTAATTTTTTAATTTAATTAAAATGTAATTAAATTATTTCCCCTTCTTTGTCCTTCCCCCAACTCTTCCCACACCCCCTCTCAATTCAAAGACCTCTTATTCCTTTTTTTTTTTTCAGAGTTCCAAAAGCTTTTTATGTATTTATTTATTTGTTTGTTTGTTTATTTATTTATTTAAATACTTATTTTTTTTTTCTTCAAGTTACATCTCAGTAACAAACCCCTCCCTATTCCCCCTTCCTATCCCGCCCTTCCACCCTCTTCCCCCCGGAAGTTTCCCCTTTCAGTCCAACAGATGGTTCCTTCTCTTATAACAGTAAGTATTATACAAAACAATAGATATAAATATACCACATTTATGAGAGTTAAATGGCCCAATATACCTTCCCAATGACCAGTTTATACATATTTGGCCCCTGACTTTAACATTCTACTATCTAACCAACTCCATGAGTTTAAAGGTCTATATGTGACTCAACATTCATACTATCTTGCAACACACTTTTAAGAGTATCTTCTTAGATCTATAACACCCTCTTGATTCCTAAACAATTCAAAATTTAACTATGAGACTCTAGCTGTCTATTCTTCAACCACCTCAGAGACCTGAGAGGGATAAATATATTTGCTTATATAGGAAGTGCAGGGCCTGCAGCTTCCAAAACTAAGAAAGAACATACCAATGACTGCCTGGACAGTTCCTATTTTCTCTCCATACATTCCAGCATCAATCTTGAGCCTTTGGGTCCTGTTTCTCTGACAGACATTTGTTGTAGAGCAGGGATTATGAAGGACTTACCTACCCTGTCTTGGCAGAGTTAGGCTGTCGACTTCCCTGTTACCAAGTTTTGTCCTTTTTGGACAGCAGTCTGTCTGCAGTTGGTGCAAGGGGTTTTTTCATGCCAAGAGAAAGGCTTGCCACTAATTCAACCATCTTACAGTGGAGGTTCTTCGATGCTTATCTTCTACTTGGAGTAGAATAGGGGGTGCTGTCAGGAGCTGATATGTCTCGATATCAAAAAAAAATCTTGATTTAAGATAACATCTTTCAATGGCATATTCTGCAGATCTCTTGGGGTTTTTGAAGATGCCCTATCCATCTCTTGTATTTAGATAAGCAAATGTTGCTTGTCTCTTAGCAACTTGATTACTGGGTAGTTTAGAGAATATCTGTGATAGACTGCCATAGTAGCTAACAAAGTGACATGTTTGCATGACTAGGAGTTTGTTTTAACTATCCTAGACCGTTTTAGACGGTTGGTATC
>CAJQZJ010032670.1:2064966-2085759 GCA_907164525.1 Lophiomys imhausi
ACTTGAAGAAATAAAAAATAAATTATTAAAAAAAAAAAACAAAACAGAAGCCAACCAACCAACCAAGTGACCAGACAAACACGGCACAGTACCAGAGCACAGCCTCAGGAATGTGGTCACCCTAAACTATGCTGACAGTTATCTAGTGGTATTGTTGGGAGAGGAGGAAGTCAGGATTGGGAGGGCAATGAACTAGGATCTAGATGTCTGCAGTTGTACTGCTTAATTTGGAAGTCAACTGAGGTGTGCCTTTCGGTTCTGTATATGTGGTGTGTGTGTGCACATGTGTGTACACATGAGTATGTGTGTGTGCACCTTTGAGTATGAGTGTGTATATGTGTACATATGTGTGCATGCATGTGTGTGTACATGAACACATCTGTATGTGTGTGCACAAATGTGTATGTGTGTGTACGTACACATGTGTGTTTTTGTGTGTGTATGTGTGTGCATGTACGTTATGAGTCCTGTAGCACAAATATTTATAAAGCAGCAAGGAGATGTAACTCATTTGTTGCTTGCCTAGCATGGAAGAAGACTTGGATTCAATTCCCCAGTCCTCTCATTTCCAGAGTCCAGCAACACAGCTAGTGTCTATACTGACAAATAAGACTGACCCACCCCACGGTGCTCACTGTCTCTCAGGTAGGGTCACATTTTGATGGCTTACTATACACCATGGATGATAGAGTGCCAGGCTCTGCACATGCCCCATCTTGTCCCAGCATCTAGTTCAAAGCTTACAGAGGAAGTACACTAAGGCGCAGATGGATAAAGAGTCAGCCCTGCAGTGCTGTGACTCAGAATGACTCAACCAAAGAGAGACAGTGATGGATGTCATCATGAATTCTTATCCCATTTTCTTTTCCAAAAATAGGAGTAGATATGTTAGAACGTGTCCACATCAAGGGACAGAATGAAACTTATTGCACTTTCCATCCCAGGCTCTGTGGAAGCTCCATGAGGAGACCCCCCTTGGGTCCTGGTGGGAAATGGCACTTCCCTATCACAAGAGCTTTGATCAAATTGTATGTTTGACTAATAAAAGTAAATGTCCAACCTTACATAGAATGAAGTAGTGACTTCTGGGAGCCTGAGTGATTAAAGATGATGTGGACCGGAGAGTCTTCTTTGAGGGACAGAATGAATGGCATAAAGCCCCTTGGACTTCAACTCCACAATAGAGTGTGAGTTGAGTCCCACGAGCATCTTCCCAGATGAGAAGGCACAGAGGAAGATGAATGGTCTGGTAATGTTCATGTCCACCATGAATGCCAGTTATTCTACACTTGTCTTGAAACAGGCAGGGCACAGAATGAGAATTAAAGATCTGAAGTTACTTAATGACTTCCTGTCTTGCAATGGCTACTTCTCTGCATCTTTAGAACATCTTGGTCTTAAAAGCACATAGGTGGCATTGCTGGGATGACCCATCAGTGGACAGTGTCATAGGATGGTTTGCTAGGGCCTTCATCCAGGTTTAGCATCACTCTGTTGGGGCCCATGGTGGTGGCTCAGATGAGGAGGAATTTGATCTTTGGAGGTTTCACTTGGACAGCAGTTGTGTGTGCCTACCCCTATGGTGGCTATCAGATGAACCACGAGGAATCATCAGTATGAAGCATCTCCTGTCATTATTCTTAGGAAGCCCAAATGAAGTCTGTAAGCACCTGGACTTATTAGTTATTTTAAATGTGTGCATATGCATGTATGCATGCCTGCATTCAGATCTTTGCACATGAATCTTAGCACTTGCAAAGGCCAGAAGAAGACATTAGAGACCCTAGAGTTGTGGTTATAGACAATTGTAATCCACAATATGGGCGCTGAGAACAGAGCTCATGTCTTCTGCTAAAGTGATAAGATCTCTTCACCTCTTAGCCATCTCTCCAGCCCAGTACCTGGATTTTTAAGTTACCTTTTATTTTTTGTCTAGTTACACATGTTTTTTTCCCATGGACTTGGAGAAAATAGCCCTTGAATATAACTATCAAGGGACTGAGGAGATGGCTCAGTGGGTAATGGCACTGGCTGTGTAAGAATGAGGTTCTGTATCTAACTCCCCAGAATCCACATCAAAAGCCAAGTGCATGTCTCAAGTGCTGATATCAGGGCTCCTTATGGGAGACAGGAGACAGAGAAAAACTCCCTGGAAGCTCTGAGCCAACAATCCTGGGGTATGCATGGAAGAAACAAAGAGATAAGAAACAAAGGTATAGGTGAAGACCAACATTCAACACAATCTCCCACTTCCACATGTGCAACCACACTCTCACACAAGAATAAATACATACATAGTACACACAAAGGAACACACAGTCACACATATACACACATACATACACATACTTGTTAGCTTAGTCCATCACACACAAGCATATGTATGTGCACACAGATATACACACATATGAACACACACATTCACACACATATTTGTTAGCTTAGACTAGCACACACACATATGTGCACACACACATACATACACATACTTGGTAGACTAGAACATCACACACACATACATTTCTTAACTCAGACCATCCAAATGATCTGTGATTTTTGAGCAGATCATCTCTTTACCCTGTTGTAATGGTGTGTATGTGAACTATTCACAGACTTGCATGTTTGAACACTTGGTCATTAGATGGTGGTGATATTTCAGGGAGTTGTGAAACCTTTAGGAGATGGGTGTTAGTTGGAGAAAAGGTGTCACTGGTGGGAACCACTGAAGGTGAACCCCGGCTTCTAGTTTCTAGGTTGCTCTCTGTTTCCTGTTCTACTCAGGCAAAAAGCCTGTATCATATGCTCCCACTAACCCTGAGGAGCTGATCTGTCATGCTTTCTCAACCATGATTGAGGGAAATCCTTTGGTGAGACAAAACAAACTTCTTCTCCCTTAACTACCAGGGGCTGCAGTGGTGCAAAAGTGATCAATGCACTTTGTTGAGCCATTGATAAAACATGAATCATCTTTCAATTTCTACCAGTGTTAGCTTAGCAGCACAGCAGGCTGTAGAGACGGGGTGCTCCTGCAGAGACTCTGCATGACTTACCAAGAGCATAGACAGACCACAACCTATCACAAGCACAGACAGGCCATAGTCTATCAGAGGTACAGAGTCCACAGTCTTCCAGGAGTGCAGAGTCCACAGCCTTTCAGAGGGAAGAGTCCACAGCCTTTCAGGAGTGAAGAGTCCACAGCCTTTCAGGAGTGCAGAGTCCACAGCCTTTCAGGAGTGAAAAGTCCACAGCCTTTCAGGAGTGAAGAGTCCACAGCCTTTCAGGAGTGCAGAGACCATAGCCTTTCAGGAGTGAAGAGTCCACAGCCTTTCAGGAGTGAAGAGTCCACAGCCTTTCAGGAGTGCAGAGACCACAGCCTTTCAGGAGTGAAGAGTCCACAGCCTTTCAGGAGTGAACAGTCCACAGCCTTCCAGGAGTGCAGAGAGGCTGTAGCCTGTGGATTCCCAAAAATGCATACAGCAACCTCCTTCCAGTCAGTCCCTTTCTGTAGTCTCTATGGCTGATGCTTGAGCATCTGTGAATTGGTTTCTAGGCTGAAAGTTAATAATGCTAGACCTCTGACTAGCGAGTATTAAGGAGCAAGAATGATAAATTCTGTGGAGTCAGGAAACAGCGAGTATTCCTAATGAAATTTCTCTAGTCAATTTTCCCCGAACTTCAACACCAGAGACAGTGCTGAAAAAATATTTCTGATCATGTCTCTACTTCCAGTCTTGCTTTTCACCTAAAACATTTCAGTATAGTTGCTTCTGTGTATTCATCCCTAAAGTCA
Organism: Lophiomys imhausi; assembly: GCA_907164525.1. Taxonomy (NCBI): domain Eukaryota; kingdom Metazoa; phylum Chordata; class Mammalia; order Rodentia; family Muridae; genus Lophiomys; species Lophiomys imhausi. Next base: position 2,068,757 of record CAJQZJ010032670.1, read on the forward strand.
ATTGGATGTCTGTAGAGATGCCCAGGTCTGAGAACACTGCTGCAGGGCAGACTTCAGCCTAGGAGATGTCTGTTTACAAACTCAGGGAGTGCGTGCATGTTTCAGGTGTAGAGTTCAACTCCAGCTTCAGCCAGTTTTGTTTCTGGAAATATCTCCTTCTCTCTAAGATGGTAAGTCATCTCCAGTCTTGGACCTCATAGAACAGGCTGTGCACATTAATACACAGCTTCTAGTTCTTTTGAGGATCATGCCCTATGACCAACCCTTTTCAACATTTTTCCATAAAGTCATGTTTTCTGTAACGATACAACTTGGATAGGTTTTGCTCCTAATTACCTAGTAGCATATTTATATATTTGGTGATACTATACTGATTTTTAACTTTGTTTTTGTGCTTTGTTTATAAAAAAATAATGATGCCAAATCCCCCTGTCCAGCATAGGAACATGTAATGTAGCAATAATATGCTTCAGAACCCTAGATGAACCAGGCTGTGGAGCCCTGCCTTTGAAATATGATTTAAAACAGAATTCATAGTGCCGCAGAATTACATAAAACTGTGTGAAATTGTGCAGATAATCATTTAAATCTCCCTACATGAAAAGATAATTGCTCTAGAAATTAACTGTACCTGGGGTTCATTCATTTGGTCATGGCTAGTTTCTTATGTAGCGCTGATTTGATATTAGAGCTAATTAAGATCAGGTCAGAGTTGCTGAAGGTCAGACATTAATGTGTGGGATCATTGAAGTGATAATTATAAACAGATTAGGAAGCCACGGTCCTTTATAAGGGGTTATTAGGTAATTACTGTGAGCATGAACAGCTTACTGTAATAATGGATTATCGACTCCTCGCGGCACTCTTAGGGTGAGGGTGGACTGCTTCGTCAAGGACTAAGGAGCCCCGTTGTCCAAGCCGAGAGCTCAGTAAACAAAGCAGATTCCTTGTGGTGGTGGCCACTCTTTCCTGGAAGGGTTTTTGCTTTAGGGGAGGCCTGCTGTGGCTAGTGTGCCTTTGTTTACCTGAATGTCAACAGGGCAGATGCAGAGATGAGTAGAGGAAAAGAGATCCTATTTCCTATTGTTAGACTGACACACAGTGGGGCACAGAAGGTCTCTCTGGGTTGCCTAGGTTCTGAAGGTAGGAAGCCCATGACCAACTGCCTAAGCTCTTGGGGACCTCACTGAGCCTATTCTGTCTCCAGTCTGGGGTGGATCTCACTCAGCTTGGTTTCTTCAGGCATTCCTTAACAATCCCATGAACTGAAATGCTGGCAAGGCTCCTAAAGGTGAGCATCCAGGATTGGACCATGTGGAATTTGTACACAAACCAGAACTCCATGATAGTCAGGTGTTCACTCCAAGTCAGCCCACAGAAGTAAACTTTAAAGAGAAATGAGTTCATGAGCATGAAAAATGTCCAGAATTTTTAACTTACTTTCTGCCTTGAGCATGCCAGAGTGTGGCTGCCTCTTCTCGCCATGAAACCCCAGTCCTTGCCTCCAGTTCTCTCCAAGACTTTCTCCATGTAGAACCAACCCTGTCACTGTTACTAATGAATCAGGAACGCATACTGGAATAAGAGTCTCCAAGCCTGTTCACTGTAATGAAGCTTCTCCAAATAGCTGGTCCAGAGCTGAGCTTCTGAGGAACATATCACATTTGAGGTTGGGGTAGAGGAGAGGTGTGCTCATGATAAGGACTTGGCACCAGCACTCTAAGTCATTGACCTTATGGCCTCATGTGTCACTGCCCATGGCTTTGGCTGCTTGCCATGGCAGGGCCTCCTTTGTGATGGTCTCAGAGTATCTGAGTGTCTGAGTCGGGCCTTGGCCTCGGAGTTGGATTTCACTGATATCTAGTCATCTTGAGAGGACTTTGGCCTCAGTCTGATTTTTAGTGCTAAGAAAGCATACATGCCTCTCAGCATCATGTATGTATGTATGTATATATGTACATACATATATGCATATGTATAAGTATATATGTATATGATGCATATATGTGATATCATATGTACATATATGTATACATATGATATATGATGCTGGGATATATATGGACACACATATATACATGTATCACACATATATACATATAATAAGTATTTATTTTAAAAGAGTTAGGGCCCAATCATGAAATATTAGGATGATGTTGAGAGCCTCAATTCAATCTCGTGGGACCTCCAGGCCACGGACTCAGGATCATCCACTAAGAGACACTTCTGAAAATGCTCTGCCAGGCCCGCCCAGATGCTTCCCAGTGAATCTTAGCCGTAGTGAATGTCCAGTGTGTTTTTTTGTAGTTTCAGACTCTCCCATTTCTATTTCCTTCCAGAACCCTCAAAGGTGAATGAAGAGGATGACAGGCAAAGGTGGATATTAAAGGAGCAGCGGTTGGCATTGACTTATTTGTCTTCATCTGAGTGTTGATTGATAAGATTGTATGTGTATAGAAGATCAAGGGAGGTCTTCATTATTCCTAAAGTTTTGAGAGATCTCATGGGGGATTCATATTTAGTAGGCCAAAGGAAAACCTTTCCCTCAAGGTTCCTACTAGCTGGGATGCCTCCTTCATGGCTGGGAGCTCTGCCTACCATAAGTAACTCAATATGGGTTCTCTGACAACATTCCTGAAATTCGGTGCTTTGCTTGAAGCTTCTGTGTGACCGAGGGTTCCAACGAAGGTGACTGAGAGGACATCACAGTCTATGTCCTGGAGGGAAAAGTAGTCACAGTCTCAACACGGCAGGAAAGGAGACTGTGCAGTCATGACGTGTTAGAGGAGGCAGTAACTTGAGCACGGGATGTTAAAATCTGAGGATCAAAGTGGCATTTGGGCCTGTTTTACGGCAGCACAACTGACTTCCTGTCTGAAATGAGGCGATCTTGGTAAGAAGATGGTCAGAGCTATGGGACCCAGGACTTGCCTTGCCCTCCAACATACATGAATATGGATGCTGGAACCTGGTGGCTCTGTGAGTGTCTGGAGTTCTGGGTCCCTGAACCCTGGGACTCGGGGGGACATAGGGACCTAGGGTCATGTGATCTCAGAGCACCTAAGAATAGGTGAACTTCAAGCACCTCCTTGTGGTTAAGGAGACTGGCCATGACTGAGTCTTCTATCACTATCCTCCACTATTATCAGGAAGAGAAACTGGATGGTTGAACTCTGGAATGCAACATGCTTGAACAAAACAGAGAAAGCCAAGGAGGAAGAGAGGTCCACCCAGTAGGAAGTATAACCGAACGTTTAAAATTATTCAGTACTTATTTATTAGTAACTATATTTACTTACAACAAATATAAACACTTTCTTAACGACTAACCCTATAAATTCCTATAACCCCTATGAATGACTTCAACCCTTATTACCTACCCACTAAACCTATTGATAACTATTACAACTATTTTCATAACCTTTTAGAAGGATCCAGTCTCTGGGGCAGGTCCTCAGTCGTCAGGAACACAGTCTCTGTGGTAGACCCTTTAATACACTTAGCAGTCTTTCTTCTGGAGTATCAAGATGTAGATCCATCAGGGTAAATTGGCTATGGTGGTTTCACCTTAAATAAGGCTTGAGGCTTTCTTCTCCCTGGGAGACCCCAGCCGTCTGTAAGCCAACTTATTTCCTTTGTATCATCAACTCTGCCGCTCTGCCTCAGTCTTTAAAGCTGGCCACAGTTTCGTTAGGCCACTGTTCGGACAGGTCAAACCCCTCTAGGCAAAAGCTGAGCCACAGGGTTTAGTCCTTGGCCTTTTGCTGTCTTGTTGAGGCTTTATCTGCTCACCAGCTTCCTTCTGCCTTAGGGAGATCAGGCCATCAATTCACCAGCACTTTCTCCATCAGACAATACAAACTACTCATTGTCCTTTCTAGTGTGAGGACTCGCCAGCATTGGAGCTCTCTAGCATGGGGCTCCCTAGCATGGGGCTCCCTAGCATGAGGCTTTCTAGTATGCAGCTTTCTTGGCTCCATCCACTTGTCCTTAAATAGGATCTCTCCTTGTTCCACCTATTTCAGCTTAATTTGGGCTCCACCCACTTAGCAGCTGAAAACAATGCCAGGCCAAATACCTTGTTTTTAGTCCATTAAGTCTTTCCTGTTTCACCTGGCTTTAACCTTGTTTTTTAGTCCATTAAGTCTTTCCTTGTTTTCTTGTTTTTAGTCCACAAGCTGAAAAGCTAATCAGTCACAGCCAAGTTGATCTTCATGCCCCAAATTAAAAGACTGTATCAGAAACCCCTAGATATTTACTAAATATAATTTATATTAATCTAACTCCCTATAAGGAAGCGGTGGGCAGAGACCATGGTCCCCAAGTAGATACCCCTTGAGACAAAGGTCCTTGTCCAAGCCTCATGACCTTTAGGGCACAGAGCATGTTTGTGGCACATGTTTCTGTGGATAAGACTCCTGGATCCTCAAGTCATGTAGAATCCATACCACATGCAGAGAGAGGATCCTCTCGTGTGGGGCGTCTTTGAGCTGAAGGGACATTTTGAGCGTGGATGGTGGACTGAGCATGGGAGGCAGGTGGAGACATCTGCTGGACATGTCTTCCTAGTAATTCTTCTGCCTCAAAGGAGGCAGAGTGAATCAGCTGCTCTCAACCTGCACTTTTCTGTCTTGCAGAGTGTTGTGACATATCGCTCACATGCAAATGAAAATAAATGAGGGTTTTTCAGTAACACTAATAAGAAATGAAAATAAAAAGCCTCATTAGTCAAAATGTGGATGGCAGGAAGTGTCATAACAAAAGATGGATGAAGCAAAAACATATCGAGAGGGTCTGTCTCCCAACACCAGGAGTGTGTCCTCTGCTTGGGAAGCTCATGGATATGGAATGGCTCAGACATCTTTGACTATTAGTCCTTGTCTCGGGATGCCTTTCCTGAAGCTCAGGTAATACCCAGGTGGAATCCTTTTCTCTCTGAATTCACCTCAAGATCTGTGTTTTACTCCAATGGAGAATGTTCCATGATGCATTGCAGCATACTCATGGTGCCCTTTGGTTTGTTTGTGGGACTAAGTGCTGCTTTATGATACATGTGGCTATTAAAGATGCTTCATGCATGTGGTGGGGAGAGAAGGTGGGAGGACAGCTCAGAGATCAGGGTGCTAAGCTGTCTGTCAGTCTGATTCGTAGCATAGCAGGTCACTGTGATGTTGGCTGTCCCAGGGGTGATGAAAACACATTTTTCTCCCTCAGTCTCTAAGGCATGTTCATCAGCTTGACAGGAATGGATTCTCCTTTGTCCATGAGCTCACAGGCCCTTGTGTCCAAACCTGGGGTTTCCTCTTTCCTGCGAGCCAACAACTCCCACAAAGTAAGTCACCAAATTGAATGTTTTCTTTTTCTCTGCATTATGACAATGCAATCCTGTTTCCTATGATTGTTTTCTCATAAGGGTTTACCCTGCAATGCAGGAAAGCTAAATGTGGTGGCTGGAATACCAAGGAGGTAGAGCGAAGTCATCTGTCAGTCTAATTCAGTTTTTGTTGAATGGTTGGGCCACAATGTGTACTGGATATGGAGAATTAATAACACGACCATTCTTTCTTCTTTGGACTCTAGACAGTTCTGACCCAAGAGCTTCTACATGGCTTGAGGCCTCTTCGGTGTTTGAATCCTCTACACTGCATGTGAGCACTTTGCTGAGGGTTTGGATTTGTCAAATAAACAATGCAAGTTCATGGCAGGAGGCAGATCTATAGTGAGTGGTGGGAATTCTCTGGCCAGGCCTTTCTTGTCTCTAGAGAGGCAAAAAGCAAAGGTGCTCATCCCCACCCCTGTCTCTTGCTTTCTCTTCACCCAACTTTTGACCTTTGGCCCCAGTGAGGCATGACACTTCCCTTTGGGTTATTGACTGGATACCTAGACCCACTGACCTAGCTCCTTATAGGGTTAGCTTACACAATTTGCTTGTGTGATCAGGGACTTCTCTCATTTGAAGTTCTTTTTTTTTTTTTTTGAATCAAGATTCTTAAACATGATGTTAACCCATAGGGTGCAGGAGGAAAAGCAGTAGCAGCCTTCTGGTGACAAACTGTATCTCAGGAATGATGTCAGGAAAGTGATGGCTTTGCACATATCACTTCAACTTGGACGTTCAAGAAGATGCCACAAAGAGAACCTTAACCTTGAGACTGAACTTTCAGACAAGAGTGTAGAATGCAGGAGAGAAGACTACACGCCATTGTCATCACTCCTATTTTCAGAGACATTGTAAGCCCATGGGCAGCTTTAGGAGGCAGGAGTATGGTTTTGACAAAGCTACAAGGAAAGAGAACCTGTGCAGTGTGTTCTCAAGTAGCCCAGAACTCAGGATAACCTTCTATGTCTTCATTGTAACACTCATATTTGTCGGTAGTTTCATTAATCCAGTGTTAAGTGGTTTATTTTGTAGCAGATAGATAGGCTTCAGAGTCTGATGAGTCTGACTGAAAATAACACAGTATTGGTATATGACTCTAACACCCACCTAAAGCTGACTACTGCATCCTTTAAAAAAATCACACAGCTTGAGAAAGACCATGATAGCCCAGAAATCTAAGGTACATCCTTGTGCCAAAGGGGAGAGCAGCGTTAGACTGACAGTACTGCCCATTGCTTACAGACCCCGTTGCTACCTGCTCTTCCAATAAACTAATGAGGCTTCTTCAGCCCCAAGAAAACTCACTCAAGGGAACCTGGGATTTTTTGGAGCATGTTCTAAACCAGCTTCTACAAGAGTCTCTGGAATGGGCTATATTACAAACTCAGGAAAAGCAAATTAACTGTTTGTATCTTAGAGACTTGTAGCAAAGAGCAGTGTGTGGAACTGGTGCTTCCTGTGGTGAAGAGCCAGGAAGCTCGACCCTCTTTTTCTTAAGTTTCAAGAATGTGAGAATGTAGAGCATGCCACAAAATAACATGCTTTCAAGATGACCCTGGGTGATGTAAGGAGCCACAAAATAACATACTTTCAAGATGACCCTGGGTGATGTAAGGAGTTTTCTGTGACTTTTGACAACACCACACTTGAATGCAATGCACTGTACTTGTATTCATCTTCACCCTCTCTCCCGTACCTCACTCTCACTTCTGCCTCCTCCTCCCCAGCTGTTATCTCTCCTACCCTCATGCCTCTCTGTAGGTGCTGATAGGTTAATATAAGTTAGATTTAGTGAATACCTAAGTTTCTGATACAGTCTCTTATTTCCCTGTAACCGAACTTTTAAGTTATTATTTAACTCTTATTTATTTACTAAATTCACTTATAACTAACACCAACAATTTCTTAACTATTAATCCTATAAATTCCTACAACCCCTTTAACCTATCCACTAAACCTATTGATAATCATAACAACTATTTTCATAACCTTTTAGAATGATACAGTCTCTGGGGCAGGTCCTCAGTCGTCAGGAAACCAGTCCCGGGGGTAGACTCTTTAACGCACTTAGCAGTCCTTTTTCTGGATCTCTCAGACGCAGGTTCGTCAGGGTAAATTGGCTATCGAAGTCTCACTTTAAATAAGGCTTGAGGCTTTCTTCTCTCTGGGAGACCTCAGCGTCTGTAGGCCACCTTACTTCCTTCGTATCAGCAACTCTGCCGTTCTGCCTCAGTCTTTAAATCTGGCCACAGTTCCGTTCAGGCCACTGTTCGGACAGGTCAAACCCCTCTAGGCAAAAGCTGAGCCACAGGGTTTAGTCCTTGGCCTTTTGCTGTCTTGCCGAGGCTTTCTCTGCTCACCAGCTTCCTTCTGCCTCAGGGAGATCTGGCCATTGGTCTACCAGAACTTTCTCCAGCAGGACTCTCGGAGCTCTCTCATATCGGGGGCCCTTAGCACGCACGCGCCTCTCTGGCGTCATCCACTTGTCCTTAAATAGGATCACTCCTTGTTCCACCTGCTTCAGCTTAATTTGGGCTCTGCCCACTTAGCAGTTGAAATACAGTGCACTGTACTTGTATTCATCTTCACCCTCTCTCCCGTACCTCACTCTCACTTCTGCCTCCTCCTCCCCAGCTGTTATCTCTCCTACCCTCATGCCTCTCCTTTTATTTTATTTCTTCCTTTTTCCCCTCTTCCTTCCTCTCTGTGTCTTTTCTTCTTTCTTTTCATTTTCTCTGTGTTTATGATGCAACAGCCATGTCATATCCAGAAGGCAGGCCCCATACATTGTTTTCTATAGTTCCTTCTACCCCTTCTTCTAAGATGCTTCCTGTCCTTCAGAGGGAGAGGCATAGATGTCCCTTTCAGGACCATGGACCTGACAGTCACTTACTCTCAGCATTTTTACCAGTTATAGGTTCTTGCTTTGGTTGTCACCCACTGTCCAAGGAGGCTTCTCTGACCAAAGCTGAGGAGGGTTGCACTAGTCTGGACAGAAAAATAAATATTTAGAGAATGGTTCAGCGGCATGTCTACTTGGTAAAGATCAGTAACATACTCCATGCTATGGCCTGTGACCTTCCCAGTCATGGGCTTTTATACTAAATGTGGTAACCTAGACCCAGAAAGACAAACACTGTATGTTGTCTCTCATATGTCAGTCGTAAACACAAACTTTTAGATAGATGTGTTAAAGTTAGAGTGAGTGTTGATAGATGACAGGTAGCAAAAAGAGGACATGAAAGGTGAGGAAGGTCTGAAAGATGTGTGATAAAACACATGTAACATACAAGTAGAAGGGGAATTCTAGGGAAAGAAAGACTAAAGGGGTAGGGACAGAAGGACAGGGGAAACACATCAGAGAAGGGGGCTTCATACAAATGTAAAGAACTATGAAAAATGTATAGACATCTACTTTATAAGCTAACAAAATTTTTTTATTTAAATAAAAGTGTGACTTTTTTTGTCAAGCAAATGTGGTTGACAAGATGGCTCAGCAGGTAAATTTGCCACAAAATTTGAATTAAATCTCTGGGACCCTCTACATGCCAGGAGGATGGAACTGACTTCCACAAGTACAAGGTGGCATTCGTGCCCCTCCACCTCACACACACAAATAAATGAATATAAAAAAGATCAAGGAAACAGGAAAGAAGTTGGAACAGAATGCACTACATGATTGATTAATGGTGCTCCTACAATCATGCATTTTCAAATCAAAATCCAGATGTCAGATGTGAGCTCCCTCACAGAACAATGCAAACTATTTGTTATTGCTCGTGGTCACCCACCAGAACCAGAGGGTTAAGACCTTATTGCTGGGAAGGCACCGCACACTTTGGTTGCAGAACACAGAGAAATCTAGCTGGAGTTAAGCTGGCCACTGGCTTCCTGGCCGCTGGCTAGTATTCACAGAGATAGGAAGGACTATTTAGAGTGATGGGGTAGACAAGCTGTCCATGACCTCACTGCATGTGGACCCCTTGAGCTACAGCACTGACCTGCATGCCATAATGGCACACGCATGTTTTGGGAATGAACAGCTGCTTCCTGACTGAGCTCAAGGCCTGATCCTTTGTGAGAAATGCCTACTTGGCATTGGAGAGCTAGACAAAGTGCCCTGTATTTTGAAATGAAAAATATGCAGAGCAGAAAAGATGGGTTCATGTCAGATATTTTGAGGTTGAACTTAAATCTAAAGACTGGAATTCTTGCATGCTGTGATCTCTAAAAATCTGTGCCCCCTTTCTGGTGTTTCTGCAGCAGGAAGTCTGTTATTGACTCCAGACAAAGGGCTCCAAAGGAGGTCTGCCTGTTTCAGTCTTCTGGGATGGGCTTTCCATTTTCATTTACAACTATTTAAGCTATGTGGCTATTAGCTCCATTGTTGTTTCAGAAAAGGTGGGTTATCAAATACATTGAAGATTTAACACAACCACAGATGCCTTGGAATACAGTTTCGTCAGCCCCGTGGGCATTGGGTCTTTTCCCTGTCAGATGAAGAAGACTTCACTAGTTCATGAGAACAGACGGAAAGAGTTGCCGCAAACTGGAAGTAACCTCACAAGTTGAGTTAGCTGAAGACCAATGGTGGCTCCAACTCAGTCCTGATGCTGTTCACTTCTATACTATTCCCAGAATCACTTCTTTATTGTGGTTTTTTAAAAAATTGTATGAAGCAGCATATATGGGAATCCAAATTTGCATACTTACAAATTTACCACAATCAATCTTAAGTGGAAGCCTAAGAAACCACACAATACAAATTAAAAAAAAAGAAGATGCTGAAGTCTTCAAAGTTAACATATTTTGAATCTGTCCATCTCCTCTTTTATTTTTAATTAGATATAGTGTTTAAGATAGTAAATATTGAAAGAGATCAAATTGTCAAACAAGAGACTCTGGGTAAGGCCAAATCCTCTTTGTACACAGGCGCCCAAGTCTTGAAAAGTTGCAGGAGAAACAGGATCTGGGTGTGCCCTGGTGACCACTTATTATCTGAGTAATTTTGTTAAGAAGAGTTCACATTGTATACCTACTCACTCATATCTAGAATCTGCTGAGTTCTATTCCTGCCTCCCAGGTTAGATAGTATCCATGCACAATGCCAACCTCTCCCGTGACCGCAGGACCTCCATTGTACTATGCTTGAGGGAATGGAATGAACACACAGAACAGAGGGATACATGACTAGTCCATGATTGGCTGACTGTTTCACCTGCTGAAGTGTTGTTTACCCTATAAAGAACACGTGCATTCAAAGACATGTTTTGCCCAGGGATGCGTGCCTGGGCAGGGTGTAATTGGTGGCTGTCCACAAAACCTGAACTCATTTTCTACATGTCCGTCTGGTGTGGCTGTGTCTTGCCTGAACCAACCCAGAGAAATGAGATGAAAACTCTTTCCCCAGCAGCTCCTGACTTCCTACATTCTGTATCAAGTCCTCACGTAGAGAGAGCCATGAAGACTCTTCAGTGTAAAACCCTAGCTGGATGGTCCTCTGTAGTTGATTAAAGTGTTTTTGAACTGGAATTCTCGTGGACTCCCCTCTCTTTCAATGTAGCCTTAGCCTCAGAAAGCCGTACCTGTTCTGTTGAGCATTTCTCCTGAAAAGCTCATTAACAAACACCATCCATGCAGACAGGTATGGAGGGAAACTGAATTTTGAGCTTTCATTTCTCTAAACATCTGGTGGGCTTGCTTCTGATAGGAGTTCCCTGAGGGACCACCCAGTCATGACATTGGACATGGGGTGTGCACAGTCTCCCTGCAAAGTTCCTGTGGAGCTCCCTGCCTAGAAGTCTGAGCAAGGCCAAGCCAAGAGGTTGTTTAGGTCAGGAGAGGGGATGCCCAGCCAGGCTGTGGGTTAGACTGACTGAGGTGTGTGCAGAAAAGTACCATCTTCTACTGAACGCAGGTCTGTGAGAACCCAAGGAAGACACGGTTCCAGGTGCCCGCAAAGCTGAAGATCAAAAGAAAAAACATGTGATATGTGAAAATCAGGTCAGAACTGACAACATTAGCACAAAAGGCTGACAGTGTTGTGCTTCTTCTGTGGCTACTTTCCACATAGACACTCCCCGTGAGTGTGCAAGCATTGTTTTTAACTTAGCCTGAAGTGGTCTCTCTCTCTCTCTCTCTCTTTCTCTCTCTCTCTCTCTCTCTCTCTCCCTGTGTGTGTGTGTGTGTGTGTGTGTGTGTGTATGTGTGTGCATGTAAAGCAAGCCTAATTGTGCCTGTGTGAAAAATTCTTCACTTGTCTGCACTCTTGCATCTAATGAAAATAGTAAATAAGTTGCTGAGTGGAATGCTAACTAAAAGAAATGGGAATTTTTTATTGTGAGATGAGAAAGTTTACTTTTGTTTGATTGTGTGTGTGTGCGTAACTTGAGTTTTTGATATTTTCAGTTTTGAAACACTTGATCATCGTCCATCTGTGTCACCCTGATAAGTAGAAATTGGTTACAAAAACTATTGAAACAACTGTTCTTGTTCAATACCATATTATGACCGTATTTGTTAGGGTGAGAAGGTAAACACAAGTCCTGGCCAGCAGGAGAACCTGATGCTGGCAGTTGTCTTCCTGGCTGGTCCATTCCAGCCCATAGGAACAAAGACATGCGTTTCCAAGCTGTGTCTAGCCTCCACAGGGATGATGATGATTTGATGCTGAATATGTAGCATTTGTTCAATAAATTTTTGCTAGGGTGATTGGGATAGCCTTTCATGCTTTCTTCCCCTTGTGGTGTACCCCAGTACCGAATGCATCCTTGCTGAGCATGTAGACCACACACAAAGACAAGACTGCCTTCCTGCATCCTATGTGGATTTTCTTATATAATGTGTTTGGCCCAAGAGCCATTAGGACAATGTCTTCTCACTGGATGGTCCCTTGTGCCCTTTGCAGTTACCTACAAGGCAGTTTCCCCTTGAGCTCCCTGTTTTCTTTGTCCTCAGGCTTCCCATGCTTTCATCTGCCTGTCGAAATCTCCATCCTAGTTGACCTGGCAGGAGCCACAGATGAGTGGGTAGAGCTCACGTGGGTAAGTTGTAGCCCCTGACAGACGCAGGGAGCCCATCCCTGCCCCCACCCATCAAGTCAATGGAGGATGCAAACCAGCATCCCGCCCAAACCCACCCAGGGCGGAAATGCGCTGCCTTCGATGTTGAGAGGCCCTAGGGATGCCCCTACCGCGAGTGTCCATCACATGTGCTGATGGGCATGAATGGGGCAGAGGGGGAGTCCCTTGCTTGCCTGCACCTGTCAGCATAGCTGATGGGCAGGAAAAGGTGGGGGAGGCCCTCCTCCCATTCTGTCAATGCAGCTGACAGACAAGTGTAAGTGGGTAAGGCCCCTGGCCTCTGCTAGTCAGATGGAGAGTGTTTGATTGGGGACTGGACAGGGTTCCGCTTGCCTGGCAGAATGAGGGGCTGTGAGTACTGGAGACTCTACAAAAAGTGAAGGACAAGGCTGGTGTGCGTGTGTGTGTGTGTGTGCATGTGTGTACTCATGAGTGTATGACTCTGTGTGTGCATGCTCATGTGTGTGTGAGAGCCTTCCTGCAAATGTGGAAGTGTGGCCCCACACGTCCAGGCCACTAAGACATGATGTCTGATGTAGGGATTGGAACAGTGTCCAAAATAGTATGCTATGCAGGAGACTCACATGAAATGCACTCTCAGAAATGAAGAGGGGAGGGTTCAAACAGAAGGCAATTGCGCTGACCTTAGAATCTATAAGGAAAATTCTTTGGGTATGGTTTTGGAAAGGAATGTACCATCCAAATTCTTTGTTTAGTGTTTTCAGTTGTTTATTCCTTTGTCTTGAACTTCACTGCAGTAAGCCACCACATTGACATGGAGGGCTTCGATGCAGGTCTCCTAGGAGTGTGTGTCTTTGAAGGGAGTGTCACATGTGACTCACTCACTAGTCACATGTACTACAGAACATTTGGAAGATCTTGGGTGGTTCAAGACATTGCAAATTCTCTTGGAAACTAGACACTTCTGCCAGCAGCTTTGGCCATGCACTGTCTGGGAAGAATCCAGGGAGGGAGCAGAGCAGAGCTGTTGGCTCAGTATCTAGTCAGTTCTACATGGCCTGTAAAAAACCACGCAAAGGTTTTGGTGATTCATTCAACAAGCAAAACACTTTTCTTTCATAAAAACACGTTTCCAGGCCTAGGTGTCAAGTGTTAACAAGTCAAGAACAGAATTCAGTAAAGCATTGCTTCCAATGTGATCTGGTCATCATTGTTCTCAACATTAACTTGGATGAAGAGTATATTGTTTTAACTGCAAGTATTTACTTGTATGTGTGTATGCACACAAGTGCACTCATTAGTATGTGCACCTTTATATGTGTGTGCTGTTCAGAAGATGTCTTGTGATAGCTGGTTCTCTCCTTCTTCACTTGGGGCCTAGAGACTGAGTGTAGGTCCTCAGGCTTGGTAGAAAGAGCGTTTACTGGATAAGCCATCTTGCTGGCCCAAAAGATATGTCTGAAGAAATATGGCCACTCTAAAATTTTCTTGGTTGTGGTCCTTAGGAATAGTTTTGATAAATTAAAAGGTCAATAAAACATGTAATATCAGAAGCTTGTACAAGAAAAAAACCTAACAGTCAATGATTTGAAGTAAAATGAACCCAGAACCCCATGATTCATTTCTCTTCTAAAAATGAAATGGAAACCTCAGGAGACACATTCCATTGGTCTGTTGGTATTGGTGGGGAAAGCAATCTCCCTCCACTCTGGAATGCTTTCGCTATCTTCTGCTCAGAAGCATCCATGTTGGAGATTCTGAAAGAAAGAGGATTTTCTGGTAGCTTGTGACTTTTTTTTTTTTTTTTTTTTTTTTTTGCAGTGGCTCTTCCAAACAGCAGAGGTTCTGTTGAAATGCACGCAAGTGTCTTGGAGACAGAGGCCACTGTTGGTAGATCTTTGTTATCAGCTGCAGAATTGACAGTAGAGGTAAACAAAACACATCACGACTATACAGGGAAGGCGGCCTCTGAGAAACCCTGCTTAAGTATTGCCAGAAACTGGTACCTCTGATCCCTTCTGGTGCAGCAGGCTCCCAGTGACAGGCTTCAGCAGCCTTTCCATTCCCACTCCCAAGATGAGCCTTTGCTTCCAGTAGAATTGATACAAAAATAAGATTAAGTAATAAGATACAATATGTTGTGGCCCTTCACCATTTTCCTTTTATGCTCCAGGCTGGTCATTTTATACACAGTGAAATATCTGGACAGGAACAGATAACATCCTAAATCATAAGCAAGTGTTGTATGGATATTTAAGGAAGGAAATCAATCGAGTATTCAAATAGACACTAGAATGCTAAGGCTTTTCATATGACAGAGAATGGTTACTAGTTGACCAGTTTTAAGATAATTGTCCCAAGACCAACCTGGGGGTCAAAGTCATGGCACACAAGGTGTGGGACAGATAGCCACTGTCTGTGTCACAGAGCCTATGAGTGACTCAGTTTTCCACAAGTGGATGACAGAAGCCAGGGAGGCTTTTAGAAGCACCTCAGTGAGAGGCAGAGGTGAAGAATTAATCTCCCCTCTGAGATGGTTTAATTTAATGAAGAATGTTTAGCAACTTTGGGCAGGATGGAGCCAGAAGTTCCTTGCCTATTACCAATCACTTCCAGATCTCACATCAGGAAGGTTTGTTGGCAGCATGAGAGTGTGGCTAGATCCTTCAGTCCTCACGTATGAAGTCACAGGTTGACTGCATATGCAGTTTTAGCGGCTGTATGTCACCTTGAAGACAGCTGGCTAATACAAAAGAAAAATGCGATGAGATTTAAAATGGTGAATTTTGACTGCTGATAAATAAATATGCCCCCGAGATTCAATAATTCATCACTTTGAGTTATTTATCTCTCTCAAAAGGTTTCTGAAATCATTCTTTACTGTTTCACTTGATTAATTCTTTGATCTCCGTGACAAAGATCACTTCATCCATGGCCACTGTGCCGCACGGGCTGAGTTATTAAGGGAACTGAGGGGGAAAACAGGTGGATGCTAATCTGTTAAAACTGTAAAGAGGCGGGGAGTCAGGCTGGGAAAATAGACAGGATGAGCAGGCTGGGAACAGGCTTTGGTAGCAGGCTCAGGGAATCACCTGGGGGAGCAAATGGGGTGTAGACTGGGGGAGCAAGGGCCTTGAAGAAATCAAGCATCTGAGAACCACCTATGGCTACTGGACACTGTAGTTCCCCAAAGCTTAAAGTAGCTGATTTTCCGATTAGTTCCAGAGCCTGTTATCTCTGTTTCAAGGCCAGATTGCATGACAGGAGCCAGATGATACCCTGAGACTCCTGCCTCTGCTACAAAGTGAAGACCTAATGATGGAGGGTCAACAGCTTTCTTGAACTGCTTTGGGGTGGATAGATGATAGAGGCAGTAATGGTAGCAAAAGTATCTCATGGTGATCCCTAAATAAACCTTGGTATACCCAGAAGTGGTATGGCTGGGTCCTGAGGCAGAGCTATTCCAAGTTTTCTAAGATATCGCCATACTGACCTCCATAGTGGTTGCACAAGCCTGCACTCCCACCAGCAGTGGAGGAGTGTTCTCCTTTCTCCACACCCTCACCAGCATGTGCTGTCATTTGAGCTTTTGATCTTAGCCATTCTGACAGGTGTGAGATGGAATCTCAGAGTCATCTTGAGTTGCATTTCTTTCATGATTAAGGATGCTGAGCATTTCTTCAAGTGTCTCTCAGCCTTTAGGAATTCTTCCTTTGAGAATTCTCTGTTTAGCTCTTTTCCCCATTTTTTTGATTGGAATATTTGGTTTCATGGCATTTAATTTCTTGAGTTCTTTGTAAACTTTGGATATTAGCCCTCTGTCAGATGTGGGATTGGTGAAGACTTTTTCCCAATCTGTAGGCAGCAGTTTTGTTCGAATGATACATCCAAATGACTCCTCACCAAATCACAAGGAAGTCTCCTCATCTATGTCCATAGCAGCTTTATTTGTAATAGCTAGAAAATGGAAACAACCCAGATGTCCCTCAACTGAAGAATGGATTAAAAAACTGTGGTACATCTACACAATGGAATATTACTCAGCTATCAGAAACAGTGAAATTTTGCAAATTGCAGCCAAATGGATGGAACTAGAGAAGCTCGTGCTGAGTGAGCTAACCCAGACTCAGAAGGATGCACATGGCATCTATTCACTTATAATCGGATTGTAGCCATATAGTACAGGATATCTATACTACAACCAATGCACCAAAGGGAACATGGACATAGACTTTTTCTTTTTTTCCCTGTCAATGGGACACTTTTCCCTAGTGGTGCTGCTTTGTAGGCCCCCAGTGTATGAGGAGGTTCTTGGCCCTCATACAACTGCTGAACTGGGGCAGGGAACTGTTATGTAGGGACATTCCACTCCAGAGGAGTGGGATGGAAGGGATGGGGGCAGAGGGTGGGAGGGTGGGACTGGGAGGGGTGGAAAGAGGACACTGCGATGGAGATGTAACCTGAAGTAATAAATAAATATTAAAAAACCAAAACAATAGCAACAAAGTGAAACACAATAAAATCTCACCCCATACACACACACACACACACACACACACACACACACACACACACACACA
>CAJQZJ010032670.1:2094315-2130932 GCA_907164525.1 Lophiomys imhausi
CACACACACACACACACACACACACACACACACACACACACACACACGGGGGGGCAGTGAAAGAGAGATAAATAAGCAAATAAAATGAATATTTTAACAATGCTCACAGTTTGAGAATGCTCTGGGAGACATTGAGTCATCAAAATACAAAAGGCTTGTGGAAAAGGCAAGTGAATGACAGTATCAACTGCTCACAAGGGAAAGGGAGGTACAACAGAAACAAGAATAACACACACAGAGTCGGAGGTCTAGTCCATTGTCATCGCAGTGGGGAGCCACCCAACACTCAGGGAGACACGGTGCTAGAGAAGTGGCTGAGAGTTCTGTATCTGGATCAACAGACAGCAGGTAGAAAGAGCCGCTGGGCCTGGCTTGAGCTTCTGAAACATTGAAGCCCATCCCTAGTGACATACTTCCTTTAGCAAGGCTACACCTACTCCAACAAGGCCACATTCCCTAACCCTTTCCAATAATACCATTCCCTAAGCACTCAAATATTCGATCCTATGGAGGCCATTCTTGTTCAAACCACCATGATGATGTATGGAAGACAGGGAGAGAGATGAAAAATCAGAGTGGGTCGAGCAGGGCACAGAAGGGACAAACTAGAGTCATCACCTAATGAGTTATGACAACTGATAGTCTCTACTAGTGTTTTTACTCCAGCAGGATTTGTAGGACTCATCTTTGAGTTATTCCTCTTTAATATAAGACAAGGTAACATTGAAGGTTGTAGGGACTTTTTTTGAACACAGGGTCCTGGTGAAATAGATCCCTGAAAGATGGCTTGGACTTGGAATGCAATAGAGTCCTGTTGTTTACAAATCCTTATGTAGAGGACTTTAACTCAGGAGTTCAGCCCTACACTACTTTGCAGACTTGCCAGAGAGCAGACATTTATCTTTGTCATAAAAGTGCCTCTGTGAGATACTGGGCCAAAAGGCTGAAGATAGATGCTCCAATGTTAGAGAGAGAAATTGGGGACTGTCCAGGCAGCCAATTGTCTGTCATTTCTTAGTTTTAGAAGCTGCTTTTTCTGCACTTCCTGTTTATTTAGATATATTTATCTTTCTCAGGTCTCTGATATGGTTGAAGACTAGACAATTATAGTCTTACAGTTAAGTTTTAAGTTGTTTAGGAATTAAAAGAATGTTTTAGGTCTAAGAAGATGTTTTTAAGTTGGTAATGCAAGTTAGGATGGAAAATGAGTTAGGTATAGAACTACTCATGGAGATAGATGAATAATAGAATATTAGTATCAGTTGCCAAATATGTATGGACTGGAAATTGGGAATGTATGTTATACCCTGTAATTTTCATAATTGTTGATTAACTGTTCTTATTGTTTTGTATTGTGTTTATTGTTATAAGAAAAAGAGCCTTTTATTATTCTAAAAGGGGGAAATATTGGGGGGGGGTGGAAAGATACACCTTAAATAAAAAACACTTTTTAAAAAAAAAAAAAGTGCCTCTGTGTTCCAGGCTGACAGGGAGGGGGGATGGAAGGAGGAAAAGACAAGAGGCTAAAGTTTGAATTAATGTGGTTTTACACTTTACTTTTTAGTGGGGAATAGTATTCTTTACTGTTTCTGTTTGAATAGATAGTGCTGAAATGGTGAAAATTAATCTCTCTCTCCTTCTTTCTCCCTTTCTCTTTGTGTGTGTTTGTGTACATGTGCATGTGTGTGTGTCTGTGTACAAGTGCATGTGTGTGTATGCGCATGTGTGTGGGTGTGTACATGTGCGTATGTGTTGTCCTCACAATATTAGGCCTGTGAGTTGTTCTCTTCCTAACTCATTTAAAAATAAAATAAAAAATTTTAAGTAGCTTGAAACAATTGATTTAATTTACTAGTCTTTCACAAAATGTATACTCTTTTAACAACATTTCCTGGAGTTACTTTCTGTTCAGTAATTGCTCCCATCTCTCTACACTCATGTAAGCATCATTTTCACTCTTCATTTGATTCTGTACTTTACACTAGACACTGAGCCAGTACATGGACATCCTATGCAGACTTGGCCATTCTCTCAGTCAAAGCGGAGTCACACAGCACTAACAGTCCTCACTTTGAGGCCTGATTCCAGCCAGCAAGTCACAGTCATTGGCACATAAATTAGTAGTAATACTGGAAGACATGTTCACAAAGCACAGAGTCAGGCGGTCTTTCCATGCAGACAGAACAAGCCTGTGAGGCCCTACTAGCACAGTTCAGACTTCCTGTCTGTGACGATGTCCCTCAGCCGCACCCCACTTTATCAGTGTGAACTCATCAGTGGGTTGGACCACCCACCAGACACAGACGAGTCCATTAACACATGCACTTTTGTACTGCGTGTCCTGCCCCAGCCATGACAGGACTTCACATAGGGATCCTTTACCACAAGTTGGCTTGAACCTGCTGGGTCCTAACGTCTTCCTGTTATCTCTTTCTCTTCCTTATCTGTTTCCTTGTGTTGTGTTTCTGTCTTATTTCTCAAAATTATACATGCTTGGTAAATATGAATGACAACTAAGAGCAGCAGGCTCATGGTGGGCATGGAACTGGCCTTGTTCTCCACACAGAGCCAGTTCCTCTAGGGCAGTCGGCACTGACCCCGAAGTGTGCAGGGGCCAGCATTTGAATCTTGTAAATCCAGTTTATGTGTAGACTGTTGGGACATGTGATTCACACCGTGGATTCCATTCTGCCTCTCACTGCTCAGATGCAGCATCAGCCACCAGGCCCCTTCTTGATGAGGTAGTTATCTCTAGCTGGGATGTTAGGGGCTGGAGGATTCTGCTTCCGCTCTGATCAATCTACAGTTCCTGATACAATCACACAGCTCTCTGCTGCTTCTCAGATAAGGAAGAGGGATAATGTGTTTCTAGTGTTGTATTTACTTAAAATTGTGATGTCTTCTTCATAGAGAAATTTTTGGGTTTATTTTTAAAAGTTAGAGCAAAATATCACTTATGTTTCCCACAACATCTTTGTTCCAACCTTAAATTATTGACCAAGGCTAGGGCCTCAGATCTTCAAGCCCATGACAAATTTCAGTCTAACAGATAATGTTAAAAAACACTGAATAAGCCGGGCGGTGGTGGCGCACGCCTTTAATCCCAGCACTTGGGAGGCAGAGGCAGGCGGATCTTTGTGAGTTCGAGGCCAGCCTGGTCTACAAAGCGAGTCCAGGACAGCCAGGGCTACACAGAGAAACCCTGTCTCGAAAAACCAAAAAAAAAAAAAAAAAGAAACACTGAGTAAGTCAGCTGTCTAAGCCAACCCAAACCCCCATCAGCCAGTAATACTTTATTTCCTTTCCTTGTCTTAGTCCACCTTTGAAGAAAACACACTTTTAAGGTCACTTTGTAGAAAAAAATCCCTGAATCATCTTTGCCTGCTGCTAAATTATGGGATTGTATTATTCAAGATTTCTACTGTTGTGATAAGACAACAGGATTAAAAGGGAATTGGGGATGAAAGGGTTTGTTTCAGCTTACAGCTCCACATCACATTCCATCACTGAGGAACACCAGAGCAGGAACTCAAGCGTGGCAGGAACCTGGAGGCAGAGCTGATGCAGAGGCTGTGGAGGGTGCTGCTCACTGACCTGCTCTCCATGGCTTGCTCAGCCTGCTCCCTTATAGTGCCCAGGACCACCAGCCTGGGATGTCACTGCCCACCATGGGTTATGCCCTCCCATTTCAGTCACTGGTTAAGAAATGTACTACAGATGTATCTGTACGCCAATGTTATGAGGCATTTTCTCAGCTCAGGTTCCCTCCTCTCAGATGACTTTAACTTTTGTAAAGTTGATCCAAAACTAACCAGCAAAGAAATGTCTTGTCCTGGAAAGAGAATTCTGCAGGAATCCTTTACAGACAAGAGAAGTGGGACACAAAAGAAAAGGGCAGTTTTCATTGATTAGATTTTTCTCAAATCTTAATTAAACAACCCCTACTTATTCACAGAGCCCAAGTATCCAGACTTTCAGACTGTAAACTTTGAAAAGTTCTGACCTCTGAGTGGCTCTCTTATCCTTCTCCATCCACGTGGCCCTGCTCCAAGGGCCTTTGGCGCCACCCTTCCCTGGAGGCACATCCCCACCAATTAAACATAGACTCCCAACTTTCTGGCTATCACAATGGAGTCAATTATACTTTGTTTATTTATGTAGTTTTTTTTTTTTTTTTTAGTCTTTTGAAGTAGTAGGTGGTACACACCAAAATGAATCTATAAATAAAAAATTGAGCAAATCTAGCTTATTATTGATGATGTGAACTTGGTTTCTGCATTAGCAATTTAATCACAGAGATTAAAAAATTAATGGGCTAAAGTTGAAAAAAATATGCCATCAAATCAACTGAACTGAAACTCACACTCCCACAGTTCAGCTTCTTCCTGAGAAATTCTGCAGGTTAACAGTTTTCACTACTTCTGCTTTTAATGTTTTAGGGTTGCAGCCCCGTCAGGGAGTGAGCTTGTGTTTGTGAACATACACACATATGTATCCATGTACAAGGTACTCATGCCTGTCATGTGGGGAGATTGGTTAACAGTAGTGTTTTCGCTAAGTTATATAAAAGTTGAGGAAAGATCACTAAGGGTCCATAGTTCAGCTATGTAGGGCTGTCTGATGTTTCGCTGGCTGTCCACTCTGTGAGCCTGGGCAGCACTGGCCTTTGCATGCTGCAGCTTCGCTATCCCTGGCTCATCAGAGTGCAAGAAGAGCTCCTCACCACAAGTGTGGGAGTGAGAAGTGAATGATGCCATCCTTCCCTTCTAAATGATTAGTTTATTCAGTTAACAACCAAAACAATGCGCTGTCATTTTACATATTGCATTCTAGTGGTTTGGAAATACTTACTGCTCTTGGTTATCCTTTTTTAAAAATTTCTCATAGGTGTGTGTGTGTGTGTGTGTGTGTGTGTGTGTGTGTGTGTGTGTTTGTACAGGAGTATATCTGCAGTATATACATGCAAGAGCCTGCAGAAGCCAGAAGAGGGCAACATAGTCTATGGAAAACTGGAGTTACAGACCACTGTGAGCTACCATGGGGCTGCTGGGAATGGAACATGGGCCCTCTGCTAAAACAGGAAGTGCTTCTTCTGACCACTATGCCATCTCTCTAACCCCTAGACTACCCTTGATTTGCATTTTGATAAATTTTTTCAACAAAGAACAATAAACTATAAATCACATAAGAGTTTTTAAAAACGATTAATCCAACTAGGCCTGCATAAAACTCCAGACACATTACATTCTAACAGCTTCTTTCTCATTTAATTGTCTTTGAGAAATCTGTTTTTAAAATGTATTTATTTATTTTACATTCCAACCCCTCTCCCCTCCTCCCTGCCCCACCTTCCCACCCACTTCCTCCATTACCCTCCCCCACCTCCACCGCGCCTGGTACCAACCCACTCTGGCACATCAAATTGCATCAGGACTATGTGGCTCCTCTTCCACTGAGGTAAGAAAAGGCAGGTCTTCTAAAAAAAAAAATAAGGTCCAGAGGGGGGCAATAGTCCTTGAGGACACTTTAAGGACACTGGAATTAGAATGTATATCTGAATAAAATACTCACCAACACCTGGGTGTGGGTTCTGCTGCCCTGCATGTGTCATGGGCTCGTGGCTGGTGGCTTCTCTCTCCACTCTCTCACTCCCTCCTCCTCCTGGTCCTCCTCCTTCCCAGGTTACCCTCCAGGTGACAAAAAGGCAGAGAGAACCTTGCCAACAGCCTGCTCTACTGTTCAGGCCCAGGCACAGCCTATAGAGGATGCCAGTCAGAAGGCACCGCCAGCACAACACTGATCCTGTGTCATTGTCCAAGGTTTGAAGACAGTGAGAAGACAGTTCGCCACAGTGGACATGCAGCTTGAGACTCAGCTTTCCCACATATCAGAGAGAATCCTACGCAAGTTGCCTGAGCCGAGGTTTCCAAGGCAGCATTGGGGGCTCCTTGGAGCCTCTGAGCATCATCCAATGCTAGGAGGTCCAGGAGCCTATAAATGAAGGTCACCAGCTCCTCTGCACCCACATCTGGCACCACACAGTGAGTTGTCATGCCAGCTCCAGGCAACCTGACCCCTTCTTCTGGCCTCCATGGGCACCTGCATTCTTGAACCCATACACACACACACACACACACACACACACACACACACACACACACACACCACAAACCAAAAAAATAGAGGTGCTCAAAGGAACCTCAAGTCTAAATTGTACCCTTCACACTTAGTAGCCTGAGAGGCACATGTCTAACTTTCTCTCAAGTGTTTTCATGATGGTAAATACCCATGCCTCTCATGATTAGTTAAAACAGTCAATAATGTCCTCAAAATGACAAAAGGATACCACAGCACAGGACCCATAGGAGCCAGTGGAGTCACCTCTGAGATCATGGATCTGCTGAGTGGCAGGTGATCTCAGGAGTCCTGGTTCTGCCTTTGAGCTCTGTGCTTCATGGTTCTCTGACACCATGCTTTCTCCCAGATCAATCTGATCCCTAGTGGTCTACATCCATCCATCTTCTCAGTTCCAGCAGCAGGGAAGTTATGGCCTCTTGGGGTCTGTAAATGGAGACAGAAAACATCTAATTCTCTAGATACATTAGTTTCTATTTCCTTTGCAACTTGCAGAAAATAAAAAAATATGGAGTTTTACCTTCAGTCTCATAGTTTATTTATAATTGAATCAAATAAGAACATTTGGATATATTGTTAGGGAAGAAAAGTCCTTTGTTCTAATTTTAAATAAGCAAGAAAACCAAAAAATGTTTTGTCAATGCAATTGGGAACCAGCAGAGGTGTGGGTAGGAGACAGAGCTGGGTAGGGTATGTCTACAGGAGACCGAACTAGATGAGGGTGTTTACAGGAGGCCCAGCTCACCAGGATGCAGGGGAGAGGCCGCATAGTCAGAGAATCTACACTTCTTTGACAGCAGAGAGACTTGCATTCTCTCTTCGGAGTTCCCGTCTCTAGGCATTTATATTTTCTCTACATGAGAGTCTTCACAGACTTTTTCTACATAAATATATTGAGGATAAAGATGGAGGGTTTGACCTGATGTTCCAGACACATTCTGCATGGCTGTCCTTGTCTGCCAAGCAGCTGTGGACCCAATCTTGAGCAGTGGAGGTGATGCTTCTGTGGCAGCTAACACAACAGAGACTCGGTTTCCCCTGTTGTACTCCCCTGAAGAGGAAAGAAAACAACACAAAGCTAAGATGTTTCAGATGAGTTGACATGAATTCTTTCATCCCTGCCTTAGCAGTCACTCAGCTCACCTTCCCTTACTCCCGGACCTCAGGGACCAGTATTACTGGAGCAGCTGACCAAACCAGAGACCTGGGTTGTGAGGACTGTGCTCTTAATCTTGAGACAGAGCAATGTGCACAGAGGGACTAGTGTCAGTGGCAGGGCACCAGCAGCATTCATCCTGCTTGTCCTTGAAGCATCATCTCCTGTGAGCTGCAGACTGCCCCAGGCACTCTGGGATAATATTTACACTAGAATAAGTATTGACTTCATGTAAAACAGTTGTTCTGGCATTTGGGAGCAATTAAAAGATAAATATACAGGGTGTATTGAAACAGGGAGGACAATTTTTCTTTAGAGAATCAGTTCCCAAACTACTTTCCAGAGCAAAATGGCATTCAAAATGGACAGTTACTGTGCCACACACTTGAGCTTGGCAAGGACAGGGTTCTATCCAGCCACCTCACCATGAGCAAAAGGTGCCCACATAGTGGGACAGCTTTTGCAACGAGTGCTAGTTTATCTCAAAATGACAAATCATGCATTCGTTTGGTTTTCCATGCAGCTTATCTCTTCCGATTCAGAACTTATCACAGTGTATTTTGACTAAAATGCAAACGAGGGCTACACACACCTGCCATTAAGTGTAGGTGTGTGTTTGCCCGTACAGTATGCATGCGTGCCCATGAATGTAGAAGCCAGAGATGCATGTCTGGTGCCTTCTTCAATTCTAACCCACCTTAGTTTCTCTGAGATAGAGGCTCTCACATAGTCTGGAGCTCACTGATTCTCTAGGCTGGCTGGCCAGTGAGATCCAGGCATCTATCTAGATGCCTGTCTCTGTCTCCCCAGTTACACTCAGTTTTTTTTTCTACATGAATGCTAGAGACCTGAACTGAGGTCCTCACAGTGTCAATCACTTTGCCAAGTGGCCCAGCCCCAGCCATTAGCATCTTCATTGTCATAGACATTGAGTTGCCAGAAGAGATGCTCACCTAGGCATTACAGCACAGGCAATCGGCAAGCTGCAGCTACACATGCCTATAGTTCCAGCACTCAGAATCAGAGACATGGGGATTACTGTAAACTCAAGGTTAGCCTGGCCTGCATTGTAAGGTCTTAAGCTTGTCAGGGATACATACAAAGACCTTGTCTCAAAAATAAAATAATAAAATAAATAAAAAGGAAGCCCCAAGGCTCACAAGGAACAGCTAGACTTTTCCCAGGTTTGTGTAAATTAAATATTGTTGTAAAAAAAATAAAAGAGAGAGCTATATAAATAACTTTTGTTTATATTATATAACAAAAGAAATAAGCAGGTCTCAAGTAGCTGTTTTTCTTCAGCATTTTTCTGAATTTGGAGTTTATATTTTATCAACAAAGCATGAAGCTGTGAGGTCGAATGGCCCCCTGCACCAACCACGCTTTGTTTATCTGAGGTTATCTCTCTTTCCCGGTACATGAACAAACGATGATACTTTTGTCTACATGCCAATATGTCTATGATGACATCTTCGCATATTTACAATGGATGACATTGTTATCCATGCCACCTTGCCCACGTCTTCTTGCAACCCCACCAGAAGTTCCTGTTTTTTTAATCCGGACAGTCATGGAGCTTAAAAACACTTTGTGTGTGCCTTTTCCAAGGTTTCAGAGGAGTTGATTCGAGTTCTTAATGGAAATCCGTGTTTGTTCAGTTAGAGCAAATAACCACAGAGCTTCTCAGTGCCGGGACTGGTCGTCGTGTGGAGACCTACAGGTAAAACAGAGCATTGGGCCTGCTGCTTGAGTGCTCTGAGCATGGTGCTATTTAAACAAGCCATCAGGGATCACTTGCCACCCATGTGCCCTGGCAGTTGCTCCCCTGAGGCTGCCTGTGGTTGCTAGACAACGCACTGTCCTGCTGGAGTAGCTGCTGGGTGTTCGGCCTCACCGTGGAACTTAGGTAATCACCCACACTTAGAAAGCCCCTTCATTAAATCAACAGAGGCCCCCATCCTATTTACCCAGGTGCAGCCAGCAGGTCAGAGTGACCTCCCTCTACCCGGCTGGCTTCAAACTGATCTTCCCCAAAGTCCATATTGCTTCCAGATCCACATGGTGAGTCATCAGAGTTTAACTCAGGGTTTCTCTTGATTCATCTCATGATGGGACGATCATCTTCTCAGATGCCATGAAGCAGAAAATCTCCCTGAAGACTGGCCCCACACCCACCTGTGTTCCCAATTGCACTTCTATCTCGTGGCCTTCAGACTCACAATTTCCACCATGTACTAGCCAACTTATTAGCACTAGCCAAATATCAAAATAAATAATAAACTTTTCAAGCCATGTATGGTGTAGTCACAATACCATGGAAGGCATGTGTTCAAGGCCAGTTATGACTACACAGTAGGACCTTGCCTCAAAAAGATGAGAAACAGAGACAGAGACAGAAAGGAGAGAGAGAGAAAAAGAGAAAAGAGAAAGTGCTCAAGTGTGATGGTAAAGGCAACTAGCATTTGTGTGGCTGAACGAGTAGGATTGACAGTGAGTTTGAAGCTGTCATGGGTTATATACTAAGTTCTAGCCCTTTCTGGACAGTGAGATCTTTTCTCAATGTATATAAGAATGTCTATCTATGTTCTATCTCTCTATCTATGTATCCATCTATCTATCTATCATTTCTCTATTATCTATCTATCATCTTTCATATATCTTTCTCTCTATAACCTACCTACCTATTGATTGGTCTATCATTTATCTTTATCTATCTATGTATCTATCTATCTATCATCTATCTATCCACCTATAATCTATCTATTGATTGACCTATCTTATATCACTTGTTGTCTATCTATTCATCTATTATCTACCTATCATCTATCATCTATCTATCTTTCTATAATCTATCTATTTATCAATCTATCATCTATTTATTGGCATATGTAATATATATGTATATATGTTACCTGTGTGTGTTTATATGTTTGTCTATGTGTGCATATCTCTGTTTATATATTTGCACCTGTATGTATTTGTTTATATGTGTGTACATGTATGTCTTCTGTTGATTCAATTTTCCTGGAGAATCTTGCTTGATACAGGTCAAGAATCCCTCAAACAGGAGAGGGTACTTTGGGTGAAATGACACCCGTTTGTCCTCTGTGGGCAACTTCTTGCAATGCTGGGGATCACTATACATCTGTGGAGACTCAGCAGTGGCCAGTGTTGTGGAGGAAGAGATCATCATGTTTAATGCCACTCAGGGAGTTAACCATAAGCATTTTGGGGGACAAAAGTCTGTAGAGCTGTAAGAAAAAAGGAAAAGAGAGTACTACACTGAACATTCTAGAATATTCCTCTATCCTCACAGCCATAAGGGTACTCCCAGTATTGTTTAAGATCTCTGGACAGTTCAGCAATTTTTAAAAAGAACATCCCTCTCCCTATGTGTCCTCAATCACGTGTGCCTGCCTGGCACGTATAACAGCTCTTCTAAGCCAGAACTCCTGACTCATTACTGTTGATAAGATGCCCATCCACTAGACAGACCCTGTCCTAGCAGATCTTCCTATCACACCATGCCTGGTTTGGGTTTGGAGAACTGGAAAGCTACAAAAAGACAATGTTGAACAGAAGGTGAGACCAGAATGATCATAGATGACTGCACCTTGGTTCAGGTAGAGACCATGCTGTATCACCACACCTGGGAGCTTAGAACAATGGAGACTGTGCTCTGGCCACTGCAGAGAACAGTGCAGAGGTCCAGGAAATGCCCACTTCTGCTTCTCCCAGGTTCCAGGGATAGCTGGCACTGCTTAGCTTTCCTTGGCTTGTGGTCACCTCGCACCCATCTGGTTCCATACGTCCACATTTCTCCAGATATTGCATCGGGACCACCCTAGCTCACCTCAGCCTCACTTTAACAAATCTTCTTGGCAAAGCCATGTCTCAGAAAGGCCAATGTGTGAAGTTCTGGGTGGGTATATGTCTAGAGGAACACTGTTTATCCCAGCTGAGTGGTCACTCATAGTTTCCTTAGTCAATGTGGTACGATAGGAACAGAAAGGAAGGTGAGTACAGAGTCACTCTGAGGTTGTTTCAAACTGGGAAAGATTACTCAGGATCCCTGGTATTCCCTGAACTGTGGCTCTTCCAACAAATTAGGCATTCAATGTTCAGGAGGCAAATAACCCATCCCTGAGGTAACTAACCAATTTCAGAAGTAACTAACCCATTCTTGATGTAATTAACTTATTCCCAAAGTAACCAATCTACTCCTGAGTTAACTAACCCACTCCCCAGGTAACTAATCTACTCCTGTGGCAACTAACCTGCTCTTGAGATAACTATTCCATCACTAAGGTAATGAATCCACTCTAGATGGATTAACACACTCCACTCCTGAGATGACTGCCACACTCTAGAGAAGACTAACCCACTCCTGAGACAAATACCCCACTTGTGATAACTTACCCATACCCTAGATGATGTCATTGATCGATGGAGGCCCTACCCGTTAATACTGTCACAGTGGAAGGAAACTTCAGTGTGAGACTAGGAGAGGACAATGGCTATAGACAGGGTCTATCACATCACAGAGACCTCCACTCATTGACTGCTCACTTCTCCAGGAGGCTGGACCCATACCTGCGTCTAAGACAGGCACCTCTACCAAGGCTTCATGAGTACAGTGTTAGGCTGTCAGTGACACCTTCTAAGTTGTTGGGTGGAGTCCTTATCTCTGAAGATCACTATTTGGCCAAAGCCCTCACTGGCTCTTTGCTTCATGGAGTGCTCCCTGAGGCCAAAGCAGCACCCTCCCGGGCTGCTGGTTAGCAGACTCTAACACATGCACAATGGCTTCCCCAGCTCCACAGTGAGAGGGGGTTGGAGTGACACTGAGTAGAGCCTATGGCAGGGTGGGGACACTCAGCTCACAGCAGTCATGTATCAGGCAGTATACCTTCTCGGCTCTGAATTTAGAATGGTTTCCAAAATACAGAGCCCGGATTGAGAGCAAACTGTTCATAGTGCCCACATCTTGCTTGGGCAGAAGGCTTGACTGATAAGCTGCTTCACACTGGGAATCCCACTCCAACCCAATAGGCCAGGCCAAGCCAGGTCTGCTGGGGACACCACGCCACTGAGATTTCCATCTCTTCTGGGGAATAGTGAAGTTCTCCTAGGGTTGTGAGAGAAGAAAATGGATCACTGTTCCCAAACCTACAAGCATGGTAGGTGGAGCCCACTCTCAGAAGTCAGACTTTTCAGGCTGGAAGATTCCTCTCAAACTCTCTTCTAAGCCACCATCAGTGGATTCAGATATCCCTGAAAGTTTATGGCACATTCCCCAAGCTCAGGTTCACTGTGTGTATCTGGAAGCATCTACGGATAAAGCATCCAAGCTTTGTCATATTCTCTTTTGTGTTGTCATTGTTCACACTACAATTTCTAAGGGGGTGTGAAGTCCATGAAAGTCCTCATACTGTGCCCTCCACATTCTCCTGATATCACAGGAGCCTGATGTGAAAGGTAGGTGGTCAGCTGGACTGATGTTGAGGATGCCTTTCCAGAGAGGACTCTCAGGGAGCACTATATAGAATTGGGTGGAACTGAGTGATTACATCAAAGAGGTAGTAGTATTGTGGGTTCTGGTTAGTCAGAACAGAAGGAACACAGCCCTCAATCCCCCGTGGAGTACTGATGAGAACTCACTGTAGGTCTTCAAAGTGTTCATACTTGGAATATGTCTTTTATGCAGTTCAAGACTTACTCTGGATTCAGTCTTTCTTCAAAGAAATGTTGGCAGCAATGGGCTGTGGGGATCACAAAGGGGCTCCTTGCCAAGTCTGATCAGGAAACCTTGTATAAGCACACTATGACCTTCTTTGATAAACACCCACCAGAGTCTTTAAGAGGACCATGATCTGCAGGAGGTTCTTAAACACCTCAGTCAAGCTGCTGTGCACACAGCACAAGACTCCAGGAGAAGTCTGGAGAGGCCATTTTGGGTGAGGTTGTCCACTAGGTCCTGCACATTGGAGAGGATGAGGCTTGGGTGACTATGTAGGGGGAAGTGAAGCCAGTGTGTTCAGAAGTTGGAAGGTCACAGAGCTGAGTATGTGCAGTCATAGAGAGGCCAACTCTACCCTTGACCTTCTCTTTACACATCACATGACTGAATCAACTCAGCAGGGCATGGGAACCATAGGCCCTCAGGAGCCCCTTTACTCTCCCTGTTTAGCCCCTTGAATGTGTATGTGTACTCATAGATGTGTGTGCTTAACCCCTAAGTAGGGGTTTAGCATAACTCAAAACTATCAAGCCTTAAAATGGCTCCTTTTGAGGATAAAAACTTGGGGGCTGTCTTAAGCTTGGTGCTTCAGAAGACCAGATGTTAGCTAAGTCAGCCTGGACAAGTTTGGGGGAAAATCCACCATCCTATTAGGACCCATGGGAGCCTGCCAAGTGGTGGCCAACACAGCCTTCTTGTCGACTTTTCTGCCTGTGCTGCATTTTCTAAATTTAGAGCTGCCTTCAGAGACTCAGATCAAGACAGTTGTGGCATTTTTGTCTTAATTGACTCATTTCTGCTAGGTTTAAAAAAAATTACAATCAAACCCCAGTACAAGAGTTGAGGGACTGTATTAAATGACAGTCATATGAATGAGTTTGTCGTTTTGAGGAAAGTCAAATTATTGAGGATTAAATACTTTGCCGCTTTCTAAAAATACGAGCAGGATTCAGAGGGAAGAGTCCCAGAACACTGTGACAATATCTGACAGCCTCCCTGAGTCCTCCTTGCTTCCTCCTAGGTGCACCCTCATTAGGACATGGATTCCCACTTAACCAGGGGTGGGGTGGGGGTGGGGGAGTGAGCCCAGTATGGTAACAATCCTAACTCAGCATATCCTAATGAAAACAGAATGTTGTATAGATGTAAAAAAAAAAAATCAATAGATTTTAGCCAGCCTTATGCTAATGAGCTACTCAAAGTTCTTTACTATTCTCCTGGGGGTTGAGGAAACTACGACACAAACCCCAGACCCAGTAGGGTCAGCACTTTCCTGTTGGGATCTTTCGTCTCCACTTTTAGACCAAGCTTCGATGCTCAATGATACAATATTGATTTAAAGATGTATTTGTTCTCATGTGTTCAGAAAGAATACCGAATGTGCGTTGCGGGCACCTCTAATTGGATTCAGCATGTTTTGTATTAACTAATTAGGAGCTTGCCTTTTTTTTGTGTTCTCTGCATTTTTGTCTTCTCAGCTATTTCAGTATTCTTTATTCAGTGAAACCTGAATGCTAGATTCATTATTTTCTTTTAAATATTTGACGATGCAGTTTCAGTCCATTGAAGTGCCTGGGGTACACTGCAG
Source organism: Lophiomys imhausi (assembly GCA_907164525.1). Classification (NCBI taxonomy): domain Eukaryota; kingdom Metazoa; phylum Chordata; class Mammalia; order Rodentia; family Muridae; genus Lophiomys; species Lophiomys imhausi. Next base: position 2,108,935 of record CAJQZJ010032670.1, read on the forward strand.
GAAGAGAAAATGCTTCCTCTTTGTTCCTTCGAGTGTCCTGCTGTGAATTCATGATCATGCCCCCTCCCTGGCCTCTGTGTCATATAACAAGTGCACATATACATACATGTGCACAGTTATGGCTGACTTCAGGTCACACATGTGTGCTGAGAGGATCTGTACACTATCTCACATAGACTATTAGTTTTATACACTGCCTTTCAAACGAGATAGTTTCTTGGCTGTACCACCACAAACCAAGTGCAGTCGCTGAGGGTTTTACTTGGCTTACAATTCTGGAGGTATTGGCTCTTTCTGGAATGAGTTCCTGAAAGCTGCTGCACTTGAGTGTGCACTTCCTCTAATCCTGTTAAGTCTCCCTGCCCAGGGCTTCCAAAATGCATAGATGCCCCAAGCTTGGTCAGTCCTAGAGGAGAACTGGGAAGGGGTGGAACAGACCTATGTGAATGTACGGGGAAGGGACAGCTGTGGTTAAGCTAGACAAGCCCAGATAGTAGGGTGGAGAGGAGTCACAGAGGATGAGCAGATGCAACGATAGTCAAGAAGGGAGAAGAAGGTAAAGCAGGTTCCTTAAAAGCTGTGCTAGAAAATGGGCCAGATGTAGTAAGAGCAGAGTGTGCTAAACCAACTACAGCCAGAATCCTTGACACTCTGTATTCAGGAAAGTCTTAACTTGCTAATGTTATAGAGATGTTTCTCAAAGTGTAGCATGCTCCGGGGCCTGACTCACCATTAGAAGGCTGTGTCTTACTTCTAGTCAGAGTGTGACATTTTGGTGCCTCAAGACACAATAGCTCAAATGTGGCTTCTGGGCCTAGAGATAGTTTTCCCCTCCAAAGCTCAGACAGTTCTGTCCTGGAGGGTTGTGAACATGATCAAAGTAGAGCAGGACTTGGGTTTCAAAGGCTCAAAGCAGTGGTCATGCTGAAGTCCAGAGCTGCAACCTCTGTAGTTAACAGAGCATTGTGGCTCTTCAGCCCCCTGCCCAGTGCCTTGGAACCAGAGTCCTGTCAGGGCCAGATGGTGCAAGTGTTAGGGTGACAGTTACAGGTGAGACTGACGTTAGGATAGATATTATAGGTTGGGTTGGAACTCAGGTTGTGGTTATACAAAGTATGAAAGGGAGATCAAACTGGAGTTGGGACAGGTGGGTTAACATTAAACTTGAGGAGGTTATAAGTAAACGTTGAGACTAGGTTAGACTGTCCTTGGGTGGTCACTTGTGGCATCCTTAGATACAGGGAGGACAGCCAGAGAAGGATTTAAGATAGCAAAACCTTGAAATGGGTCTATTGTCATCCCTTTGTGAATGTCACTAGGTGTAAAAAAAATTAATTAAATTACGTTGGGTGCCATTTGAAGAAATAATTCAATTATTTATCCAGTATTTATATTACTGTTAATTGGTTTGGTGGCTAATCCTTAACCATCCATTATAAATGAGGACACAGACACCACGTGGATTTTACCAAGCCTTGGCCTGAATTGTGCAATCCTAGCCCATCTAAGCTAGCTCTTAATTCTATTACCAAAATATGACCCCATATATACATACATCCCCTTGGACTGCCATTCTCCACGATATGCCGATGTTCCTGACCATGTGGAATGAGGTTCCTTTTTCTTTTTTTTTTTTAAATTGTGAGTTTTTCTTTTCTTTTAAGATTTATTTATTAAGTATATGGTATTTGTCCTGCATATATGCCTGCAGGCCAGAAGAGGGCACCAGATCTCATTATAGATGGTTTTGAGCTACCATGTGTTTGCTGGGAATTGAACTCAGGACCTCTGGAAGAGCAGTCAGTGCTCTTAACCTCTAAGCCATTTCTCCAGCCCCGAGGTTCCTTTTTCTAACCCATGGTGTGTGCCTCCTTCCTGCTGCTCCTGGCTGGAATGAATTAATCCTCTTTCTAAAGTGCAGGCTTCCTGCTCTAATCCCAGGAAGTCCCACCTTTCTCTGTCTTTGCCCAGTCTCAGGCCTTGGCATTTTATTTAACCAATCAGATTCAGTGTAAGTAACAGACAGCAAGCAGGACCAATTAATTAACATTTAGAATGCTTAACACTCCCCCAACAACTAGGTTCTCTTCTTAGTGTGAAAGTTATAGTCAAATGTCACTAAGAGTCAGGAATGGTGGTATATGGCTTTAATTCCAGTCCTCAGAAGGCAGAGGCAGGTGGTTCTCTGTGAGTGCAAGACTTTCCTGGTCTACAGAGTGAGTTCCAGGCCAACCAAGAATGTATAGCAAGACCATCTCAAACCAAAACAACACAAACAAGCCTCTATTGCTTTAGTGAAGATCAGAAAGCTCACACATGTGTTGTTCCAGCTGAAGCCACTGCCCTGGGTGGTCTGGGGTGGCCACTGTCTATAGATGCTTCTTCTGGAGCTTCTGTGGGCACTAACCCCCTTGACTCTGAGCAGCTGGTGCACAGAGGTCAAAGATTCATAATGTTGGATAAGTCACATGCTTTCTCTTTGCGAAAACCTATTTTAGGAAAGCCATCCAATTGTCTGGCTGTGCTGAGTGGATCCTGCTGCCAAGGGAAGGTCTTCAGGCCATCTCTGTGAGCACCAGCTCACACGTGGATCAGCCCTTACTCTTTCTTTGCAGATCCGTCCCCATCAGTGGCTAGCACTGACCAAGTGTTGAGAGGGCACTGGGGCAAGTACCCATGGTGTTCTCTGGGTAGCTCAGCAGTGGTAGAGACAAGTGAACCATTACCAGGCCAACCTATGAAATCAACAAGGTGATGGGCTGCCTAACAGCTAAAGCAGCAGCCACTGGATGGTTCAAGAGTGACCAGGGCAGGAAGAAAACAGATGGTACAATGGAGAAGACATCCGAGCGGGCTAGTGTGTGATCATGGAAGCCACCCTTGACTGTCAAGTTGAATGGACTGAGTTCATCAAGGCATACTTCTGAACACTGCTTGTGAAGATGTTTCTAGTGATGCCTACATGAGAAGAGCAGGACACTTAGATGTGGGTGATACCACCCCCGTTATCCATGGCCCCGTTGGCATAAGAGGAGAAAGAAGAGAAAGCCAGACACATGGAGAATTTTCTCTCTGCTTTCTGGTTCCGTGACATGAGCTTCTATATCTCACCACCCCACAGGATGGACTGAGATGCTAGGAACTCTGAACCAAACACATCTCTCCTCAGGGTGCTTTGCTTTGGTGTTTGCTACAGGCTCAGAGACTGATGGCCACATGGATTTAACTCAAAATTTGGATGCATTCTTGGAGGCCAGGGAGATGGCTCAGTAGGTAAATGCTTGCCACATAAGTATAACACATGAGTTTGGATCCTCAGCACCCATAAAAAAAGATGAGTGTGGTAGTGTACTTCTCTAATACCTGTGTGGAGAAATGAAGTCAGGAGGATTCCTGAAGCTCACTGGGCATGCAGTCTGGGTGAATTGATGAGCTCCAGGTTCAGTGATAGTTTCTGTCTCAAAAAATAAGGATGGAAACTGAGTTAGGTATCGAACTTTAAACTCATTGAGATAGATAGATAATAGAGTGTTACTATCAGTTGCCAAATACACATGGACTGGACATTGAGAGTGAATGTTATACCTTATAATTTTCATAATTGTTGCCTAACTGTTCTTACTGTTTTGTATTGTATTTATTGTTATAAGAAAAAGAACCTTTTATTGGACTAAAAGGGGGAGCTGTTGGAGGGAAAAGATACATCTTAAATTAAAAAAAAAAAGCAGATAGGTGGGTGAGGGGGAAGAGGGTAGGAGGGTGGGACCGGGAGTAGAAGGAATGTGATTGGGATGTAACTTAAAGAAATAAATACATATTGAAAATAAAAAACCAAACCCCCAAAAATAAGATGGAGACTGTATAAGAAAGACAATCAGTATTGACCTCTGACTTCCAGGTACATACCCACACATATGCATATGTACTCACCAACACTCATGAACACACCTACATAAACATGTATATAGAGTGCACACACACACACACACACACACTTTTTTTTATAACTTCCCAAAAGATTTTGATATACTTTCAGTCCCACACGTACAATCATAACAATGTTCGTTAAGAGGGAGCCTCACCCCTGATACTCTGAAAATGCTCTCCTAGAAGACACTTGATGCAGGTGGGATCTCAGGGCAGCTTGGTGCAGAAGTTGGAGGGCCCTGCTCATGCAGGACAGCATGGACTTCAAGCTGGCCTGGAAGACAAAGCAACTGCAGAGGAACTTGGAGTAGCTTTTGTCGCTCAGGGGAAGTGATTCCGTGTCTATGTGCACTGACATAACACCAGAAAGCAAAGACAAAGTACAGTGCCCAGTGAATGAGAGACTAAGGGGCCTGCAGACTTGGAGTTGTCTTTGAAAGTACTGTCAGGAGAACTGGGGCTGAATGACAGACTCTGCTGAGCGTCTATTTCCTTACCTGCATTGTGTGACGAATTTTACTCACTAATTTCTGGCCTCTTTATGTTGCACAATTCCACGGTCTAAGTTTCACCCACATGACTTTTTAAAAACTGGACTTTTAAATCTAGTAGGGAAAACAGCTCTACTCCAGTACCCCAAGCATGCAAGTGCTCAGCTACAGCCTCTGATACCATAGTTTTTCATCTAGAAAATGAGATACAAGATACACAGGATGGCAGGTCTGATGCAGAATTTAATTAACTCCCCAGAAAGCTCTGGGAATCTGTCTGACTCTACCTCCTCAGCCCTGGGATTAGACAGCTTAACTAGAACACCCATTTTCATGTGGTCTCTGAAGATTTGAACCAAGGTCCTCGTGTTTGTGGAGCAATTGATTTTCCCACCAAGCCATCTCAACAGCCCTTGGTTCTGCATATTTTAATGAATGACAGACAGAACCAGGTGGCAGCTGACTGCATGTTGGAGATCAGACACAGGGAAGTAAGGCAAGGTGGGATGCTCTCTGTGAATGAGTCACTGAATATGAGATGAGATTGTTCAGGGCCTTTCCCCATCCTAAACATGCCCCTTTCATGAATGTCATTCCACTTTCCCTGGAGACAGTGACACACCTACAGATCAGCCTGAGACAGGTAATGGTCAGTTAGTTCATTGAGACCCTCCCCCAGGCAATTCTGCTCTACTTTAAGTTGACCACTAAAGTTAACCAACACCAGGTCCATCCTGACTTTGTCTGAACTTGATCATGACAAATGTCTTGTTTTCAAATGAAGTCCTATCACTTGTGCTGAAGACAGGGACAAATTGGACAAAATGCAGCCATGGCATCCTGAGAAGATGCTCTTGTAATCATCATACTAATGGTTCAGGAAGCAGGAAAGGCTTGAGGGTGTGTGAAGACTTGTGGTTCCCTTGGGCCGAAAGATGGAGGTAGCAAAGAGAATGGCTCTGAACCATGATTGACCACTTTTGAATCCCCAGCTATGAGCTCTGGTTTCTGTGGTCTGATCCTTATGCTGTGTCTCTGGTGATAGAGGCCAGGATGAATGTTACAGACTCCTGTAACACAGCAAAGCTTTGGTTATGACCTTTACTTAATTTCTTTAGGTTTCTAGGGATTGGAATCAAGGAAAGCTGTCCATTCTAGGGCTACAAGCCTTGTGCTGGTGGCTAGGCCATGTAGTTTGCTTCCCAGTTTCCTGGGAATTAGCAGAATTTTCACAGCCATGAGAGTGTCTAACATTATTTTCTTAGTCCTGTATTGATTTGCTTGGCATCTGCTCATCTCAGAGTCAGCCATACACACAGCACAGTTTTCTTATTTTCCATGTCTTGGGCACTCTTGCCTTTGGGATCCTCACAGAGCTGGGGAGAGTCTGCTCCCCCAAGGCTGGATAGTTCTTAAAGATAATGGTGACAACATGCCACCAGCATACTTCTTCTGTATAAGCTCTTGTTCTTGAGCCCAGCCTTATCCTATTGAATTACTTATCATCAAGGACTTTTCATTCCCAAAAGAACTCTCAGCTGGAAACCAGACATCTCCAGTGGAACATCTCTGTGGCTATGGCCACCATACCTCTCCAGCCAGCTGCCCTGCACTGTCCACTCTGCTCTCATCTGTGGTTTTCAGGACATCATAGTTAAGGCTCTGGTATGGGAGCTCCTTATTCTATCTCACCACCAGCCCTGGCCCTTTGTCATATGACTTTTTAGAGAAGTGCCGTCAATGGAGGCTTCTTTTCTGTGTCGTTGGTCTCTCCGTGCCATCACCATCACCCAAATCTGAGTTCAGAATGAGACACCATGGGAAAACAGTCTTCCAAATAGCCAGTAAGGTGAGCGAATACCTTGAAGGATCCTAGGGTGGGACAGTCTTAGGGACTGTGTTGACCTGACTGGGCAGCTGGGATTCACAGCATTGTCACATTCTGGTTAGAAACAGACCCCCGGTGCTGATGACACTCACAGAGGGACAGACCCCATCATGAGGCAAGACTCACAGGAGCCACCTAAAAGTTTCCTCACCTCAGTAGGAGTTGTTTAGCAAGGTCACATGGATTAAGTCAAAAGTCGTGCACAGCTGGTGTGTCTATCTTGCTAACTCATGCATTAGCTCCCAGACTTATGGCTCAATGACTCGGAGCTCTGATATGCCATGCCTCCAGATTTGCCAGCGTCTACCCACACTGCATGAATGCAGGTACCTGAACAGCATGTGGCCTCCTAGACCTGTCTCCATGGGGGTGCACTGTGATTTACTGGATGGAGAGTCTGCTTCAGCAGAAAATCCATGCTGTGTCAACAGGTGGCAAGGACATCCGATTCGTTCTTGACATATATGGCTCCAGTGTGATCTATTTCTTTTTAGTGGGTGTTTATTTTTCCTATGGATGATTTATTGGCTTCAGAATGAGCTGTGTCAACTACGGCACATGCTATATTAATCCCCCGTGTGTTCTGTGAACGTTCGCTCTGTGATGTCCCTTACTTCAATTTGGTGTATTTTCACTGGCAATGTCTTATCCTTTCTTTATTTGAATTAAAGAGCTTTTTCTAAGTAGCTGTTCTCCACAGAGATGGGGAGACGGTGTAGGGGTACAGAAAGTGGGGTTTTATTTAAAAAACACTTTTACTGCCTCTCACATGAGAGTGTTTAGCACATAAAATATTTTGCTCCGAACTTTCAACAGGCTGTTGTTTAATTACCCACAATAGGGCTTCATCTTATTTTATAGTTATAATTATTTTCATTACTGTGACATTGAAGGTTTTAGCTGCTTAAAACTTGGTTTGATTTTGTAAAACTGAAGTTTTCTTGTGTTGTCTTCATTTGTGTCTGTGTTGGGGACTTTTCCATCCCATCCCCATATCCCCCCCCACTTTTTCCTCAGAGGACTCTGTTCATGGTTGCGTGGCCCTATGTACGTGGACAGGACATCTTGGTGCTGGGGACAAGTATCAGGGGAGGTTTATCACTCCCTTGTGAATATGGAATGTGGAAGTGAGAGAGAAAGAGACGGGGGCTTGGGTTTGGGGAGAGAAGCCTTTGGTCAGGTGGAGCAGCCAGGCATGCCTCCTGAGTGACCTGCTTCATCTAGCTCGCCACCACATCTTGAAGTTTCCAGGGCCACCAAAACAGAGCCAATGGCGAGGGACTAAATGTTTAACACATGAGCCTGTGGAAAAAGTTTGATGTCCAAACTATAATATTCAGCCCCATCCCCAAAAGGCTCATGGCTGTCTCATAATGCAAAGTGCATTTAGTCCTACTTCAAGTATCCCCAAAATCATAACAGTTCCAGCATTGTGTAAAAGTCCAGGTTCAAAGTCTCCTTTGAGATGCACAGCAAGCTTTTGACTGTCTAATCCTATAAAGTAAAAAACAAGTGACATACTTTAAGATATGCTGACACAGGATGACCATTCTAAGTCCAAAAGGGAGGTGTGGGTGAAAAGCAAGGAAGGACTTGGTCAGAGCAAGGACAGAACTGCCGCAACAAACACTGAGTCCCAGAGGTCCTGTTCAGCACCTGGAGTGCATGGTTACTGGTTGTGAGCTCAGGGACATCAGCAGCCCCACTCCTGATGCCTTGTCATTTGAAGCCCAAATGCCTCTCTCAGGATGACCCCACTTGGTATCTGCTGCTTTCGTAGGTACCTGTCCCACCTGTATGGCATTTCCACCTGTAGCTTCCTGCTCACAGTTCCACATATTACCACTCAGAAGATATCTGTAGGGATGTAGGTCTTGCCACACATTTCCAAGGCACCCAACCTTTTGATATTTGAGCAGAGACATCAGTGTTCCTATGACTCTTACATTCTTGGTATATTCTGAACCAACATCACACAGGTGCCAAGGGCTACGAGACTGGTGTAAGTGGTACCCCAGTCTCCATGGACCATGGAGTACTTGGGCCAGTAAGCCAGGGAAAACACTTTCACAGACATCCCCATGAATGCAATTCACCCTGAAGTGAGTATTTTCTCAAAATAAAGGCATTCTAATGAGTTTAGAGCTTTATATTCTTGATTCTGTGGTGGGTAGGGCACAGCCAATTTTTACAGTGCCCAATTTCTATTTGATGGCAAAAATATCATTACGAATACACCCCCAAACATACAGTTCACAATATTATATTAAGTTCCTTTCAGGACAAACTGCATGTTGTAATCTTTCTGCTACTTTTTACTCCCAATTATTGTTGTTAATCTGAATAAAAGAAGCAAAAAATGACTATGGCACAACTTCAATGCTGGAATGATTTAATGTTTCTTTTTTTCAAATGAATTAACCCATCACATTTAAATTCAGCCTCACACAACATATGAAAGAAAGCATGGGCAAACTTCAGACCAATTATTTGACAGAATGTTACATATGTGGCATTTAGTCTATTTCTCAACAAAATCCTTGATCTTGATCTTCTGAACACTAATAAGCCTGACAAAATAGTTCATGTTCTCATTTGGTTTCCTGAACTCCAACCAACATTTCCCATGATTCTCTGCTTACAGCATTCTAGTTTTCTTTTGCTTTGTTGGCCAATTCCTCCTCTCAATCAATCCCAAAGGCATTAGAGCCCTAAGATCAACTTTGGTCAGAAACTCTTTCTAACATAACCAATTGTATTTAGTTGGAGTCTTTTGCTTCACGTTTTGTTGTTGTTAATTTTTTATTGTTGTCTTGTTTTGTTTCTGAAAAAACTATGTGACATAATTTAAAGGAGGAAGGACTTTTTTGTTTACAGTGTCATGGGCTCTCCTATGTCACTTGGCCCATGTACTTGAGCAGATAGTCATGGTTGCACAAGTGTTTTCCATTTCATAGTTGACAGCAAACAGGGACAGTGAGAAGTCAGTGGCAAGGTGTGACTCCATGGACATTTCTCTATGACCTGTTTTCTGTAGTAGGCTGTACCCCTTGAAGTTTCTGAGAATTGTATCATATGCTGAGGACCAACTGGTCGACCCATGAGTCTATAGGGATAGTTTATATTCAAACTGTAGCAGAGCTGTTACACTTCCTTATATATTCTGCCATATTTTCATTTGTATTAACATGTATTAATTAAATAAGACAATGGGTTTCATTGTGGCATTTTTTGAAGATTTATTTTATTTTTGTTTTGTCTATATGAGTATTTTGCTTGAATGAATGTTTATATGCCACATACATCCCTGATGCCCATATAGGCCAGAAGAGGTTATCTCCCTTGAACTGGAGCATAGTTGGTTGTGAGTGGCCATTTGGGTGCTGGGAACTGAACCTGCATTCTTTTTAAGAATAGCATGTGCTCTTAACTTCTGAGCCACCTTTCCAGCCCCTCATTGTGGCACATTCACATGTGTGGATAATAAAATTTGCTCATATTCATGACTTTTTACCCTCACTACCTTCAGGGTTCCCTTAATCTTTCTTTTTTTAATAATTTATTTTTTAATTCTTCAAGTTACATCTCAATCACAATCCCCTCCCTACTCCCCCTCCAGTCCCACCCTTCCACCCTCCCCCCCTCAACCCCCCCATCCTCTTCCCTTCTTTTTCTTTAGTTTAAGGTATTTCTTTTTTCCACCCAAAAGCTCTCCCTTTCAGTCCAAAAAATGGTTCTTTTTCTTATAACTATAAATACAATACAAAACAACAGAAATAAATAGGCCACAATTATAAGAGTTATATGGCTTAGCATACATTCCCAATGTCCAATCTATATGTATTTGGCACCCGACTTTAACATTCTACTATCTAATCATCTCCATGTGTTTAAAGTTCTATATCTAACTCAGCTTTCATACTAACTTGCCTCATAATTTTAAAAATATCTTCTTAGATCCAGAACGCCCTCTTGATTCCTAAACAACTCAAAATGTAACTATGAGACTCTAGCTATCTATTCTTCAACCACCTCAGAGACCTGAGAGGGATAAATATATCTGATTATATAGGAAGTGCAGGGCCTGCAGCTTCCAAAACTAAGAAATGACATACCAGTGGCTGCCTGGACAGTTCCCATTTTCTCTCCATACATTACAGCATCAATCTTCAGCCATTTGGCCCCATTTCTCTGACAGACATTGATTGTAGAGCAGGAATTATGAAGGACTTACCTACCCTGTCTTGGCAGAGCTAGGCTGTCGACTTATCTGCTTCCAAGTTTTGTCCTTTTTGGACAGAAGTCTGTCTACAGTTGAAGCAAGGGGTTTTTCTTGCCAAAAGAATGGCTTACCACCAATTTAATCAACTCCCACTGGAGATTCTTCGATGAATAGGGGGTGCTCTCAGGAGCTGACATGTCTCGATATCAAAAAATCTTAAGTTAAGAAAACATCTTTGAGTGCCATATTCTGCAGATCTCTTGAGGTTTTTGAAGATGCCCTATCTATCTCTTATACTTAGATAAGCAAATATTGCTTGTCTCTTAGCAACTTGATTTCTGAGTAGCTTAGAAAATAACCCTTAATCTTTCTTAGTAGACCCCCTTCTATTTTTTGGTTCTTTCCCTAGATTCCTCATAGAGAAGACAACATGATAGATGTCTTTCTGAGTCTGGCTTGTTTTCCTTAACAAGATCTCTGGTTCTGTCTATTTTCCTGAAATAATGTAATGTTGTTATCCATGTGACTGAATAAAACTCCATTCTGTACATATATCAAAATCCTTTCTCCACTAATTTGTGCCATAATGGGTACAAGTCTGGTTCTATGAACTGTCTCTTATGAATACAACAGCCATGGCTGTGCAATATCTTTACTGAAGGTCAACTTAGATTCTTTGGAGCATAGAGCTTTAGTAGCATAGATTAAAAAAAAAAAAAGAATCTTTACTTTGATTTCCATTGTGGAAATTCTCCCAGCAGTATGTAAGGCCTCCATTTTGTCCACATCCTCACCAGACTATTCTGACAGGGATAAGATGGAGTCTTGACAGTTCTGACTGTCATTTCCTTGTTTAACTGTGTTGAACCGTTCCTTTAAATATGTGTTGATCATCTGTGCTCCTTCTGAAAAGTGTATGTTCTGTTTGTTGTCCATTATGACTGAACTATTTGTTCTATGGATTTGTTTTTTCGTTTCTGTGTGTGTGTGTGTGTGTGTGTGTGTGTGTGTGTGTGTTGTGTGTGTCTATGTGTCTGCCAGCGCAGTATGCTCAGGGGACAGAAGAGGGCATCATATCCTGTAGCTGGAGTTACAGCCCATTGTGAGCCACTGATGGGATGTTGGGGACCAAATATGAGTCCTCTGGAGAAGCACCACGTGCCTTGAGTCACTGAGCTTCCTCTCCAACTCTGAGATGGAATAAACACTCTGTTCTTTTGGGGTTTAATGCATTGACTTATTTGAGTGTTCTTAATAGTCCTCTGTTGGAAGAACAGAAATCTAGACTTTCTCTCACTGTGCTGGCTTCCTCTTCACCCTTCACGCTGTCATTTATTTTGCTGGTGGATGGAAGTATTTTAAAGTATATTACTTCTAGCATTTCTGTAACTGTGGTAAACAGAATTATTATCACAGGTTTGAATCTATAATTTTAACCTTGACTCATGACTTTTATTTATTTATTTTTAGCCAAGAAATCTTTCATTTCTACAAACCTGAGAGGAAACCTCCCTTCTGTGGTTAAGGATTTGCTTGTAACCTCACAATCAGGTTTCAAGTCTTCTTTGCGGTGGTCTGGGTCTGCCACGAGCAGCTACCTTTCCCCTTCAAGTTTGTGCATTTTCTGTTGCACATATTTTAATGCTGCATATCAACTATGTGGAATGCGAGGTTCCATGACGGCCTCCCTTTTGAAAACCATCTAATAAACATCGTGGCTACATCTGGGTTTGTACTTATTAGTACCACACTGTCTCAATTCCCTTGTATTTGTACAGTACTTGGACTGTGAATTCTTGTGGAGGAGTATGTCCTTTAGCTTTATTCCCTCTTGCTGTGCCTGGATATTATTTTTATCCTTTCTTTTCCAAATAAACTTAAAATCATCTTACAAATTTCCATTAAAAAGCAATTTACATTTGTATTAGAACTACACTAATAAAAATCAATTTAGGGAAGACTAGGAGCATGTAACATATGAACATGGTATATCTATCTTTCATTTAAATTTCTGTAAGAGATCTTAAAAGAATTTTGTAGTTTCCGATGTAATGTGAATTTTTTTATTACCATATAAGTGGTATTTTCAGCAGTGTTGCTATTCCAGTTTAGTTGTACACTGTTTGAGAAAACAGCATTTTGATTTCTTGGTACTGAATTCTGTATTACCCCTAAGTGCACCAGTTAGCTTCGGTCCCTGTCTCTTAGATCCCTGAGGTTTTCCATCATCCCACCATCAATTAGTGACCAAACACAGGCTTTCTTTGTTCCAGTCTGCACACCTTTCATTGCTTCACTGAGTTGTCTGGAGCCTCTGGAAGAAGAATGAACAGAACCAGAGAAAGAAGTTCTCTGTGTTCTGGTCCACACTGTGGTGTAAGCACCTGCTGTTCTCATGGAGGAGGTTCTAGACAAAAATCTCTCCATGCATATCTCTTACTGTAGGATAAACTCATATTTACTTCTCATGTACGGAGTCTATCATAGACTTCTGCATTTTGATAAACAAACTTTTCTGCATCTGTTGTTATCATTCTGCTATTTTCCCCTATCTGATAACATGGTAGACTGAATTGACTACCTTGTATGCATGATTTCAATATTCCATTTTGAAGACAAACCCACATTGATCATGATAGAGCTTTTTGAGGTTTTGGGTTGTTATCAAGGCCTTATCTAGAGGCCTCATAAAGTAAGTGGGGGTGCCCACAGCTCCTATCTGTTCTGAAATCTCAGGTTTGGAATGACAATTCTCTTAAGTCTTCTATGTAAATAAAAGCAAGGGCCTGAAGACATGATTCAACTGGTGGGGAGCCTGGCTAACATGCCCAGCACTGCACGAGGTATGTGTGACATCATGTACATGTGATGTCATGTATGGTACCACATTTACACAATCCCAGCATATGGGCACTAGAAGGAAGACTTGCAAGGTCATCCCTAGCTACATAGGGTCATCAAAGTCAGCCTGGGGTACATGAGACCACATTTCAAAAACAAAACAAAGCTTTCTAGTTTAAATTTTCCATGTGTTAAGACCATTAGTAGAGTAGATATGTGCCTGTCTAAATCAATTTCTTCTTGAACTTTTTTGCCAGTGCATCTAAGCATTTTTTCAATATTTATTTATTTATTTAAGTTACATCTTAATCACAGCCCCATCCCTCCTCCCCCTCCAGGTCTCACCCTCTTCCCCTCTTCCCCCTCTCTCTCCTATCTGCTTTTTTTTTTCATTATGGTGTATCTTCCCCCCCCAACAGCTCCCCTTTTTAGTCCAATAAAAGGCTCTTTTTCTTGTAACAATAAATACAGTATAAAATAATAAGAACAATTAGGCTCATGGATAGATAATAGAATAATATTATCAGTTGCATGGGAGCATTTTTACTAATTTATGTCTTACTACTGCTACTCAGTGTCCCATCAGTTTTATCTCTGGGTTCTCTCAGGAGGGGTGACTCTTATTCCTGCTAGAGACAGTTTTTGGCTTTTTTTCCCTCTCCTTTACTCAGTCTTGCTAGAGATTTCCCTCCCCCACCCATCGTTGATACACTAGTATCAATTCTATTTACACTCTTGAAGAAAAAGCCTCCATCTTCCTCAAATTTCCCATTACCTTTCTTTCTAAGGTTTCATTGATTCTTATTTGTATCGTGTCTTTTTATTGGGCTCTGGTTGGTCTTTTCATGCATTCACCTTCTTCAGGTAGAAGCAGAGACTCACTTTGAATTTCCCCTCTCTGATAACAATGTTTATAGACGCCATGTCTGTGGGCACCAGAGCTGCTCAGTCTGACTGATTCAGCTACACAGCAGGATCATGACCACTCAATGAAAAGGCTTCACTCTCTTAATCTTGGGGTTTCTTTCTTGATTCACTGGTGATGTAGTTTGATAAATACTTATTATTCGTATGTGTGGAGACTGTCTAACAGTTTTACCTCTATTGCTTTGGGTGTCATTTCCACTTTGACAGAGAACATGCTTTGTGCTGTTTCAAGGTAGTACACGGTCTGTGAAGGCAACTTTCCACGAGGCTGGAGAGAAGTCTTTCCTCTCATTGGGAAGAGTCCTCTGCCTATTACAGACAAGTTGGCTGATGCTTCATGTTTTCAGGCTTGTGAACTGAGTCTATATTTGAGCTCCATTTGTCTCTTGTTCCATATTTATGATGATTATTATTGATTTCCAACTTGATGAGATCTAAATTCATCCATAATACTGTGGGCACACCCTGGGGGGGGATTATCTTGATCACATATTTGAAATGGAAGAGCCTACGTGAAGGCAGCACATTCTGCAAGGGGCCCAAACACTCGGAAAGCAACACTTCTGGTTTTTGCCTGATTGCCCTTTGTGATGGATTTGCCTTTGTGGGAAAGTTCACCACACTGCCACCACTACTGCTGCCACCAGAGCCCAGCTTCTTCAGGCTTCCAAAAGACCAGTGACTCTCTAGGAGTCTTCTGGGACTTCAGTACCAGACTGAGAAAAGCTAATGTTTTCAACCTCTCTAGTGTGAAGACAGACAGTGTTGGAAAAACCAGACTGCATCATGTGAAACCATCTAGTAAGTTCCTTTTGGATAAATGCCCACTCTGTTGGTTTTGTTCCTCTGAAGAGCACGAAGAGCACTCCTTAGTATGTCTGTGGACAGAGGGTGGCTCTGACTTGAGGGAGAGCAGTTCAGTGTGTTAGAGGAGGACTGTGCTGAGTGAAGAGCGAGCAAGGCCATGGCGGACACACAAGGAAAAAGACACTTTCATTTCTGGACTGAATTCTCAAGGGCTTCCAAGAGGTATGCCAAGGATCTCCAAAAGGCTCTTGTGGACAGAAAAGCTGATGCATCTTTTGATCACATATTGATATCCCCTCCCACTCCCACAAATACAAACCTAGCCACCTGAGTGATGATACTGAGAAGTGCAGGCTGCGAGAAGTGATTCAGTCACGAGAAGGAGACTGGACACAATCCAATGTCTTTGGGATTAAGGCCTGTAACTAAGGAGACTTTGCAGTATCAGTATCAGGACCCCTCTGGTCCATGTGAGTCCTCATCTGCCAGGCTACCTAGCAATAGACATTTTCTTGGAGGCAGAGATCTAGTTGACTCCCCTCCTTGGATGCCCTGGTCTCTAGAACCTGTGCTTTATAACCTTTCCAGTCTCAGGCACTTCGTAACAGCTCCACAACATGTTGAGACATTGCCCATGTGTTTGCTCACTTTGTTAGCAAGGTGCCCTTACTGGTTAGGGTTCTTGAGACCTGGAATGACTTCAAACACCCTCAGAGAGTACCTTTCAGTTTGTTTCTTTTAGTGTGTATGTACATAGGTATGCATGTTTGTGTGTGTGTGTGTGTGTGTGTGTGTGTGTGTGTGTGTGTGTGCGTGTGTATGTGCACATGTATGTGTAGGCCAGAGGACAACCTTAGTGGTACCATTTCTCAGGTGCCTTCCATGTTTGGGAATTTTTGTTTTCGATGAGATCTCATTGAGTTGGGCTAACACACTAAGTCCTGAGTGACCAATTAATTGGCCCATCTCTGGGAGAGACTAATTCTCCTTTGCCTGGTCACCATTAAATGCCTGCAGCTTTTCATCTAATGATGTGGTCCTGTGAGAAGTACCCACTTTGATACAAGAGCTGGTATTGCCCAAGTCTTGTTTAATCATCTATATTGTTCAGATTTTATGGGCATTGCTTCTCTGTCCAATACAGAAGCTACAATTTCCCAACAGATTTGCTGGTCCTCTGGTTTTTACAAACCTTTAGCCCCACGGGGCAGCCAGCTCCAACAGATACATCTACATCACAATCCCTAGACAAAGCCCTGCTTTTTCTGTGTGAGTTTGAGAACTGAACTTGGGTCCTCATGTTGTATGGCAACCACATTGCTGAGTTTCCTTCCCAGCCCCCTAGTTTGTTTCTTCACATGTGGATTCTCCTTTTTATTCTTGGAAATGGCTGTGAAGTACTGTGTATTTTTAAACTTTATAAATTCCTGTCTCTGATTTTAATAGACTATTTTGCACAATAAAGTGTAAGTTATGACTGGATGTGTTACTTGTAGAAATATACAAATCCACTACTGGATCATATAAGTTGATGATGTAAAAACCACAGAAAATGACACATCTCTGCACACTGGTTATATGAGGCAAGTCTGCAAGCTATTAGGTTTCAGTCAGTTCCTGGTGTCTAGATTTCACTTGGGGTTAAGTTTGGGTGCAGGTTGAAGATAAACAAAGCCTGGATTCCAAGCTACCCCTGTACTCATGGTGACCCTTACTTTATTAGTAATGGGATCTAATGACATCATTTCTTGACAGTCATGATCTTTAACCTAGTTTGATCTAAAACAGACACACTGAGTATGATATCATTAAGGTAAATCCCCAGAAGGAGACCCAAATGCTCAGAATAAGCCATTCAGAGGTATTGGGTTACTGGGAATGATTTCACCCATCACTTTCTTCTTCCTTGGGCAACAGGGACCATATCAAAGCTGTGGAGAAGGTAGCAGATAATTGATGTTGTTTTAGTAATGTCATCCCACCCCATTGCAGGCTCCATGCTCATGTGGGAGGCTTATTGAGACGTGGCTCAGGTCCTTTCCCTTTGGATAGACTTTAACTCTGAGTCTCGATTTTCTGTCTAGCCTTTATGCAGATGAATAAGGAGCCCACAGCTGTGTGCTCCCAGATCTACCAACAAGGTATGGAAACAACAACAGGCAGACAGTGTGCACGTGAGCTCTGATCTGTGGGTAATGTGCCCAGCATCTGGGTTGCCACCTAGTTTTTCCCTACCATTTCCTCAAACCCTGCCCATGCCCCTGCCTCCTCCTTGGTCACGCTAAGGAATTTCCCTACAGAGCAGCAAGGTGCTGCCCTGATGTGTCCTCTGCATTACATTCACACCCTGCTTGTCTACACTGCATGTTTATCAAGAGCTTTTCCAGGTGTGATGTGAATGCAGTGGTCACCTGGGGCCTTGGCTACATTAGCTTCATAAACTCTTTCCAGAAGGAGTGCTGTTATCTTCTTAACCTGGTAAAAGGAACCATCTTCATTTTGTATTAGTTGCTTCTATCATTGCTATGACAAAATACCAGAAGAATCAACTTAAGGAAAGGTTCATAAATATTGGTTCATGGTTTCAGGGAATACAATCCATCCATCAGAGGGTGAGTCACGGTGGCAGGAATATGAGGCATCTGGTCACACTGCATCCTCAGTCAAGAAGCAGGAAGATGCCAGAGACCTGAGTTCCACCTCCAGAACGCACATAGGTGGAGATAGAGAAAGAGAGAGAAAACGAGAGACAGAGAGAGAGAGAGACTCCACAAAGCTTTCCTCTGTTCTCCACAAGGACCCTATAGCAGGATCTCCCCCCCACACACACATACTATACATGCATACACACACACTAATAAATAACGGAATATTTTTTAAAAAGAACAGAGAAATGAATACTGGTGCTCACCTTGCTGTCTCCTTCTTATTCATTCTGGGGTGCCAGCCCTCATCAAGGTACTGCCCACATTCAAGGCAGGGCCTTCCTCCTCAGTTAAACCTGTCTGGAAATTCACTCACAGATACCTCAAAGGCAGATCTCCCAGACAGTTCCAGTTCAATCTGACCGAGGAGTAACCATTACAATCTCACTTTTTCCTTGAATTCTGGTGTGTGTGTGGTTTTTTTTCCCCCAAACTGATGCTAAACTATGGAAGGAACCTCACTGATCTCAGATCACCTCTGTTGAAGATTCCTAGTGTGAGCATGGCCTTGTACAGCTCTGCCCTCTGAACCAAACAGCTGCCATCTTCCTGAGTTCAGTTTGCTTGCTAAAAAAAAAAATCATCCCAGTTTGCCTTGTTGCCTGTTCATGCTCCTTAACAGAAGGGGGATGGGAAGGCCCTGGAACTCTCGTCTGAGTATCTAACCACTCATCCAACTAGTTGCATGTAATTCTGCCCTAATAGCATGTGGTCTTGGGGAAGGGCTAGACTATACAGGCTGGTAAGTGATAGGAGAAGGGGACTCCATCTAGGTAGCAATGGAAAGGTCACCATCAGCACTGAGTGCACACCTCCCCATGTGGCTGCCTTAAAGTCACCTGGGCTCATGTCTGTGAACCCACTGTTTTGTAATAAACTCACTGCTTTTCCAGGATGAACCTCTGTTTATCCTTGGAATCTCACAAGGAGGTGGGGAGGTGAATGTTGCATAATTTCTCCCTCATGAAGGAGAAAGTCCTCATAGTCCACAAGACTTCTCATGTTGCATATACGTTTGATCTCATGGCGGATGATCCTGTGCTTTCTTGTAAGACTACTGAGAGAGTCACAGGCTGACAAGGTAGGGCAGCTCCTTACACCCTGGTTATGTAGAAAGCTTAGCTTCCAGCAGGGAGGGTCCTGCTCCCCATCACATTGTTCATGAGTTTCTCTGCTCTGCTTTCTCTGCTCTTCACAGTGACATCCTGGCCTCAGGCGGCTCTGTGCGGAAAGATGACAGGACTTAGGTTCAGGGCTGGTGATGCTCACGTCGGTCTCCTTCTTGACTCCTGAGAGATTCTTTTCAAATCATTAGTTCT
The DNA here is from genome assembly GCA_907164525.1 of Lophiomys imhausi. Lineage (NCBI taxonomy): Eukaryota > Metazoa > Chordata > Mammalia > Rodentia > Muridae > Lophiomys > Lophiomys imhausi. The sequence continues at coordinate 2,128,062 of CAJQZJ010032670.1, forward strand.
GATTGTGTCTGGCCCACGGCCGGGGCAGAAGTTCATCATGTGAAGCAGAGCAGAGAGGTGGAAACCTCTGAAAGAACTTACTCCCTCTATTCTATCTGGAGCAGTCCATGAGGAGTTCACACAGGTAAGCAAGCCCAGGGATCATGGCTGGGGAGGCCACTCTGTCAGACATCCCAACCTGAGCGAATAGCCATGTGTCAAACAAAGTGAGGGTTGCCCCAGTGAAGACAGCAGAAGACTGAGGTCCGACTCCCCACCAGCTCCGGCTCAAAGAATCACTCAGGCAGCCTCTAGGGGCTCAGTTTCTGCAATCGAGGAAATGACTCCATCTTTGCCTCATCTAAAAGCTACTCTTCAGCTGAGGTGAATTCGTGCCCATAGCTTGTGCTCATAGAGAGCAGCCTACTCGAGCCTTCGCCCTCTATGGTGATAGTGTGGCAGCCATGCACGGGATTCGCCCGTGACTGGTTCCATCTTGGAGACTTGACCAGTGTGCGAATGCAGTGCCAGCCTTTTCCAGGCAGGAGTCTCCACCACGTGAATTGACATGATACGCTGACCTAGCAACCTGTGATTTACGCAGCCGTCAGGGGAACCTCGGCACCTCTGTCCTGGAAGAAAATCCAGGTTCAGATATGAGCGCGAACATTAATCACTTCCATCGAGTGCAGAGCTGGGGAGGCCAGGATACAGTTTTGCCCTGTAGACAACCAGACGCATAACTCGAGCATTTTCCCATGGTTGAGCAGGAGAGGGGCCCTGTGTGCAGGAAGCAGCATGGCTGCCAGTCCTCCTGGGTTCATATGGTGAGAATAGATGAACATCTTTCTCTAGAGGGTGGGAAGTCCCCACTGCTTTGGGTTAAGGGTGGAATGAACACTTACTTGAAATCTGACCCCAGGGTTACTAAATAGTTGGGCTTCTTAGGGTCCTGGGTGACCTTGTAAATTTACTCAGCTGCTGAACCACTCTAGGAGAAACTGTTGCAACCGTGGAGATTTACTCAAGGAGGAAACAAAGGCAGGACAAAGCCCACTGGATCAGCCTCACCCCAAAGCCTGTGTGAGAATTGGAGAAACAGAGCTGGCAGTTGTGGGGCTGAGGGACAGGGGGGTGGCTGAACAGGAGCTCACAGCAAGGGAAGCCCAAAGACATCAACCCTCTGTTACCACATCTGTCACTGTCCTGACTGAAACTTGTCCTGGCTCAGCTGGGAGAACTGTGCCTAGGCTGCTCAAAGTCCTGGGTTCAACCCCCAGCACCACATAAAACTAGGCATAGTGCTACGTACCTGTGACACTCACACTTGGGGCAGGGGCAGGAAGGTCAGAAGTTAAGGTTACCCTCAGCTATACAGAAAGTTGGAGGCAGGCATGGGCTGCGTGAGAGTCTGTCTCAAATAAAATCAGATGAGCCTTGCAGAGGTAGACCCCTGCTTGTGAATATGCCACTATCCTGGGAGAGCCAGACTTAGAAACCTCCCTAAATGTCACTCTCCATGCAGTGACCTCTGTACCCTACTTTAAGAACCGTCCAGGGCTACTCCAAGGTCGGTGGTTAAAGTTCTTGCGCACAAGTCTGACGTGAGCTTGTATCTCCAGCACCCACATAAAAGCTGGGTGCAGCTGTTGGTCGTCTGTAACCTCAGCCCGAGAGAGGTGGAGACGAGGGACCTCTGTGTCTTGGTACCTAGCCCGTTAGCCAGGCAATGAGCTCCATGTTCAGTGAGAGGCCTCATCTCAAAACCCAAAATTAAGATGGAGAAGCAATAATAAACATGACATCAACTGGCTTCCACACACATGCGCACATGAGCACGTGCATGTACACTACATATGTCTGTGCACGCAACCTAAAAGAAACAGGAAAAAAAAGAGAGTAAATGAAATACTATCCATCCCACCCACCTTTCTAAGTATCTTATTAGTCACCCAGCACTCCCCCAAGGGTTGAAAACACATTCCAAGACAGGGGGTTCAGTGGCCAAACAAGCGCTCTGGGGTCCCTGTCCCCCAACACTTCCACAGCCTAGCACCCACAAAGAGTGGTGGTTAAGGTGACTGTGTGTTTTAAGGGCTGTAAAGGAAAAATAGAAAGTTGTAAATGAACTGGGAAGGGTTAACAATTCAAACATGGGAGAGGGTGGGCATCCAGGAAGAGATGCGCAGAGCTGCAGCTGGGATGGCGGGCTCTTCTGCAGCTGCTGTTGCGGTCCCCACTTGCCCTTCCCAAGGGTCCCAACCACAGCACTGCCCAAAGCAAGCAAACACGCAAATGCAATGTGGTTTCTTTGTGGGCAGCATGCTCAGTGGGCAGGTGGTGAGGGTCAGGGGCCATGTCCTTCCCTTATATACTTTTGTGTCTTTGAATTTTCCACCACCTACTGTCTGTTCAAACTATCCATGAGTTAAAACATCAAACGTAAAGCTTACTGTGTGAGATCTTCAGTTTGAGGTTTTGTGACTAGCTGGGAGTGGGCACCACCATCTGGGAGGCAGAGTCCCTCACTGGCTCAAGGTGCTCAGAGCTCCAGCACAGATATCCCATACGATATAGCTAAAACCCTACTATAAGTGAATAGATGCCATGTGCATCCTTCTGAGACTGGGTTAGCTCACTCAGGATGAGCTTCTCTAGATCCATCCATTTGGTTGCAAATTGCATGATTTCATTGTTTCTGATAGCTGAGTAATATTCCATTGTATAGATGTACCACAGATTTTTAATCCATTCTTCAGTTCAGGGACATCTGGGTTGTTTCCAATTTCTAGCTATTACAAATAAGGCTGCTATGAACATAGATGAGGAGACTTCCCTATGTCTCCGTGAGAGGTCCTTTGGGTGTATACCCAGAAGTGGTATGGCTGGGTC
>CAJQZJ010032670.1:2131332-2143636 GCA_907164525.1 Lophiomys imhausi
GGGGGGTTGAGGGTGGGAGGGTGGGACTGTAGGGGGAATAGGGAGGGGACTGTGATTGAGATGTAACTTGAAGAAATAAAAAATAAAGGACAAAAAAATAGAGTTGCCTTCAGAAAGCAGATCAAGATTTTTTTAAATAATTTATTTTTTATTTCTTCAAGTTACATCTCAATCACAACCTCCTCCCTACTCCCCCCACCAATCCTATCCTTCCACCCTCCTCCCCCTCAATTTTTATAAGGATCTCATTGTGATTGAGAATCTTGGGTCCCGAATCCCAGTTGAAGCATCACAAGCTGGAAGGTGTGGGGACAGCAAAATGTTTCTCTCCACCAATTCTCAAGCAGTATTTAGGATCTATTTTGACTCATGTATGAATTATATTTCATACTTAAAATTTAAACTGGACCTGGAGGGGAGGGAGGAAAAGACTTTGATCAAGATGTAACTTGAAAAAATAAATTAATTAAGAAAAAAAAGGAAAAAATTAAACTGTGTTATCAAGAAGAGGTATTGAGCTTAGGAAATCCACAGTCACACAAGAGTCTTTTGAAATCTGTTTCAACAGGATGTCAATCACATAGAATTTTCTCTTTAATTCAGTAAGTGTGTGTTTATTGGACCCCTCCTAAGTCTGATCATGATCTCTGGGAATTGGAATTTGCATACAGCTTTATCTCTGATCTCCAAGCCTATACCATTCTTTTGGCTTGACAGACCTGTGTCCCCATGTGTGAAAGGTGACAACAGTCCAACCTTACTGAGTCTCTGTAAGCCTCTACAGTGTCCTATGAGGGTGACACTCGTCACTGATGCTGAGTGCCCCATCAGTCACCTACCTGCTTGAGGAAAGTTCTTCTGGTGCTTTTCAGATGGTGGGTACAGCTTGTGACAGTAACAGGAGACAACATCAGAAGGAGCAGGTGCAGAGGATCAAATGACTCAAGGCACTTAGAAGATATTAAAAACAAATTCTACAGGGTTGGAGAGATGGTTCAGCAACTAAGAGCATTTGCTGCCCTTGCGTAGGACTGTGGTTCAGTTCCCAGCACCTGTATCAGGTGACTCACAGACTTGATTCCAGGGGTGGGACATCCTTCTGTAGCCCCTAATGCACCTGCCTACACATGGGTTTAAATAATAAATTAACAAATTGCTAAAAGCAAGTTCTAGATCATCTCCAAATTTCCAGTCTCTACCCTGCCCAGACCCTCCTGGATTCCACCTCTTCTGATATGGTAATGACCCAAGGCTGCCTTATTGTTAATTTATTTTGCTTATTGGAGCAATTCAGGTTCACACTAAAACTGAGTGCCAAAAAGAGTGTTTCCTTCCGCCCTTTGTCTCCACTCCTCACACCTTCCCACCTCTAAATTCACACCTATGTGAAACCTGTGTGGAGAATTGATGTTGTCACCCCAAAACCCATTATCTGCATAGGGTTCCCTCCTGTGCCCTGGCCTTGGTAGCTCTGTGATGATGTGTGCCTTCTTTTGGAGTGTCATGCAAAGACTGTCACTCCCCCAGAGTTCATCTCTACTTAACCTGTTCATGCTCTCTCCTAGCTAGATCCTGGCAACCTCTGTCTGTGTCTGAGCTTGTTCCTTTTCCAGAATGACATGACTTGGTTCATTAACCTGGGGTTTACTACAGAAACAGAATTAGCCAGAGAAAAGGGTGTGCAAACCAGGTGCAAGGTCACAAGGAGTGGAGACTAAACAGTCAGCTCAGTGCAGATCCACAGACCTCCGAGCGCTGATGCATCCTCTGGGTCCCAATGCCGAAGGTCCGACTTGCTCACAGGTCGACCCTTTCGCTGTGTTTAGGCTCTCTGTATGCCTGACTCAGCTTCTAACAGAAAAGAATGTGCACCTTCATGGTGGGAAGAAAGGGGCCTCCTTCCCTGTGTCCCAGATTTTCTTCCCACTTGCCGGGGAAACAGATCTCGTCTCTTGGGAACTCCTCCCTTTGGAACCTTTTCCCTTTGAGGCCTCATCACTGCACCTTCTGGAAAGACATGTTGGGGCAGCTTCTTCCAGGCCTCAGTGCTTTTGTTTGAAGTTTTGTCTTATGATTTTAAATGAGTGCCTTTTATGGTGAAAATGTATATACTGTTTTTAGCTTCTTAGTCTGATTTCTCCTCTCCTCTGTCTTCTTATCTCACTGAGGCAGCTATTACTTGTCAGAAGAAATGGAGACAAATAGAAGGGGCCACATTCTGCCTGTTCACCACAGCAAATAAGCCTAGGCTGGATCTGGTGCTATGGAATGTTCTTACAGGCCACACTTTATATTCAGCCACATGAAATGATTGTTCCTTCACAACGAATCTTCTTGGTGCCACTGTCCCCTGGCTCCATGTCACACCTCAAACGCATCTTCTTTGTCCAGTGTCCTTAGATCTGAATCTAGTGGCAACAACAGGACCCTTCCCAAACACCACAGCAGCCTGTGGGGACCAGCAGCCACTCACCTGTGAGGTGCCTGTCAGGCCAGCCTTCTGCACATCTCTCCAGAAATTACCTTCTTGAATTCTTATCAGGAAGACAAGGCAGGCACTTTCAGTGCCCCACAACAGGGGTGAGGGAGCTGGGACACAAATTGGTGGCAGAAGTTCCCAGAGTTACAGCACAGGACAAGGTAAAGGCTGAACTCAGGCCCCTGGAAAGTCTACTTGGACCCTGAAATGTGCACATGGACTCACAGCCCAGTAGGCTCCCTGTGCTTTCAGGGGCAGTATCAGATGCTCCCGGTATATTTTGGGCATGCATCCCCATCTTAGCTCAGTGTTGCAAATACAGTGAGGTCTCTAAACCAGTATGAACTGGTGCATCTCCAGGAAGAAGTGGGAAGTGGCGCTGTCCATAGGAAGGCAATGCATATGAGGTCCATTCATCCCAGATAAACCAGAGAGCTCACATATACATGTGACAGTGTCCAGTTCCATACAGACTAACTTTCCAAGGCTAAAAGTCTTGGTGCTGTCCCAGTCTCTGTCCTCATCCACCAACCCTGAGGCCTTTTCCTGACAGGACCTCAGTAGGCTGCAATGGACCCACATGAGTCAGGTCTGATTTCACATCTACAGAGAATAGAAGTCATTCCTTCATTCGCGCTACTACTGCTAGAAGCCAAGCTCTGCAGAGCCCAGTGTACATTCTACATAGCTTTATGGATGCAGTCAGCAGACTCTTCCAAACTGTGTCCTCTCAACATAGCTCCATTTCCATCTGTTTGCAGAGAGCACTCCAAATACGTCTCCTCCAGGAGGATTGGAAAGTCTCTTTCCCAAACCATATGTGTCATTGTCACCAAAGCAAACACTTGCATCATTCTTCATGACCACCAGACAGGTGTTGTGTCAACTCCAGCCTATGTAAGTGGCCCTGCCGGGCAGCACCAGGGACAGGTGTGGCTGACATTCTTGGAGAATCTGCTTTCTAGTTCCCTGCCTTGGCCGATAAGACCTGTGTCTGCTGTCAGTCACTCACCAGCTGCCACTTCAGAGCACATTTTCCAGGGCCCTGTTTATCTCCACTTGGAGACCAGAAGGGGTGGTGAGGTGCTTCAGAGGAGGGTGTGAAAGCCATGCAAGGTGCCAGGCAGGGCTGTGGAGAGGAATGCACACCTCCTCCCCCTGAGCATAGCTAAGTGCCCTGGAACATCTTGGAATCTGGTCTCCTTTCGGGAGAAGGTGGGGAAGACATAATATCCTGCTGGGAATACTACAGTCTCCAAGGGAACATTCCACCATGCCAATGAACAGGATCGATCACCTCCTTCAGATGCATAGACCGAGCAAGTGACAGCTGGTGCTTCCTCACCATTATAGGACCAAACAGGGAACTGGGCCTTTTTGAGAGAGTTGAGAGTTGATGTGACGAAGAAGAACTTGACAGCAGGTGTGACTCAAGGCCAGAGACTGACAGGGGCTCTCATGGATCACTGGCCTACGGACATTGAAAGGGGTATGTCTATCCATGGTGCTGCTGCCAAGACCAGTTCCAGCCATCAGCCCTGACTGCTCCTGGCCTGGCTTATGCAGCTTTTGGAATTTTCCATATGAATAATGCCTACTTTCAGAGGAGTAACTAGATCCTAAGACTTTTTGATTTTGAAGAAATGTACCTCAGAAATGTTCCCATCACCTGCCAATGTGTCACCCCGATTCCTATTTCTAAATGGAAATGCAGGCCCCAGACGGCATCAACCTGTTAAGGTTTGAAAATAATTTTTCCTAACAAAGACTGAAAGCGACCTGCCAAACAGATACAGCCCAGGGCAGACCCAGGCAGATGGGGTGAGAATGGGGTTTGTGCACAAAGTGAGGCTTCTAAGCCCGGCAGTCACCATAAGGAGCAGCCATGTGGATTCAGAAAGACTGAGAAATGAGGCCATGATGTGCTGCTGTGCAGAGAAGGAACAGGCAAGGCAAGTGTGCTTCCCTCACTGCAGAGCTAGGAAGCAACTAAGTGTGCACAGGTGAGATGCTAGCATTTCAGTGTTAACTGTGGGCTTGCAGTGAGGCAAAGGGCTTCTCTGAGTGGCGTCATAGTGTCCTGTTGCTTTGTTGATCTGTCCATTTGCAGCAGGGTCCCACACTGCCCACATTGGCCTTAAAGTCAGAGCATAGCTAAGGGTAACCTTGAATTTCTGATACTCCTGCCTCCACTTCCTAAGGGCTAGAATTAGAGCTGGGCACTGCCACATCTACTCCATAGGGCTCTGGGGATCAAACCTAGAATCTGGCGAATTCTAGGCAAACATTCTACCAACTGAGCAGCATCCCCAGTCCCAATCATAGAATTTGCAGGAGGAAAAATAAGGTTATTATAGTTGTACTTTGGAGAGGCAGCAGACTAAGAACTGGAGATGCTTGCTCCCAGAAAGTCAGACTCCTGGAGGCAATATATGGGGCCTACCCCTTCAGTTTTGGGGACACAGCTACCTTATCCTACCCACAAAAGTCCCGTGACTAGGCACTCTAGCTTTAGACTGTACAGACCCAGTGTGATGACGTCAGCAGGACCCAGTGTGATGACATCGCAGGGGCTAGGAACCACTGTCTTCAGCTCTCAGGTGACTTACCTGGACTGTCTCCACCCACTTTCCTTTCCAGCTTCACACCTCTTTGTCAGGTATTATGGTGGGGGTGGAATTGATGGAGTAGCGGAACCCAGTGGCTTGGGGTCTGCTTGGTCGTGGAGAGTCAGTCTCAGCCTGAGTGTTCTGATACAGGACTTGTTGCCTCCAAGCCAACCTAGTCCTCCAATATTCCAGTTGGAAGAGGTTGAGAAGTCTTCCCTTTTGAAAAACGCATTACTCTAGTGTGGTAGTTTGAGTAAGAGTGGCTCCATAGGCTCATTTATTTGAATGCCTAGTCACCAGGGAGTGGCACTATTTGAGCCAATTAAGACGTGTGGCCCTGTTGAAGCAGGTGCAGCCTTGTTGGAGAAGTATGTCACTGGAGGGTGGGGTTTGAGTTTCCAAAAGCTCAAGCCAGACCCAGTTGTTTTCTTTCTTCTGGTTGCCTGCAGACCCAGATGTAGATCTCTCAGCTGCCATGTCTGTCTGCATGCTATGCATGCTACCATAGTCTCCACCATGAGGATAATGGACTAAACCTCTGAAACTGTAAGCAAGCCTCATTTAAATGCTCTCTTTTTATAAGAGTTGCCTTGATTATGGTGTCTCTTCGCAGCAACAGAACAATGAATACATCCACTCACATCTGGGTGTACTGTGAAATGTCCCCTGTGGACCTGGAGCTCTCACTTAGAGACATGACCTCCCCAGACTAAGGTAAATGTCACTCACCTTTCTCACTAAGTGCTGTGAAGTCACCCATCCCGGAGTGACGACCAGACAGGCATGAGGGGTATCTTACTGGCACCAGTGCCCCCTGGCCCGTAGGGAGCTGTGTCATTCTCCTTAGTCAGCGTGTTCTTGGATCTGCTTGCATTCATGGTCAGCTCTACAGCAGCTGAGGAAGCTGCTTCTGCTCCTTGCATGCTAGAGTGAGGGAGACATGTGCTGGGACCCAGCCATCTCAGAAGCTCTTCGCAAACTATGGCTTAGACCTGGGGCTCTTCTAGGATGAGACCTTCAATATTCCAGTTACTAGAAATGTGCAAAGCACGCCAACTCTCTGGGTGGAAGTGCTTCGTGAGGGTGTGGGTGCCTGGGGAACGTTTGTGACTTATAGTGCCGTACAAGCCCCTTGAGTGTATTTCCAAACTAGCACAGACCAACAAAGGAGGTGGGGCTCTGCTGGCTCCTCTTTGGGGGATTTCTCTGAGTATCTCCTCTGGGACTCTGTGGTGGTCTGAATGAAAATGCCCCCCTTAGGCTCATAGGGAATGACATTATTGGAGATGAGGCCTTGTTGGAGGAAGTATGTCACTGGATGGAGGGTGCGCTTTGAGTTTCTGGAAGCTCCAGTCAAGCCTAGTGGCTCACACTCTTCCTGCTGGCTGATGATCTAGATGTACAGCTCTCAGCTCTTCTCCAGCACCATGTTTGCCTGCATGTCACCCCAGGCTTCCCTCCAGGATGACAATGGACTAACTGACCTGCAAACCAGCACCAATCAAATGTTTTTCTTGATAAGAATTGTCCTGGTCATGGTTTCTCTTTGCAGCAATAGAAATCTTAATTAAGAAGGCTCCAAGGTTCTTGAAAGACCTTGTAGAGGCTGGGCTCCCCATTGAGGCTGGCTGCTTTAAATCTTGGCCTCTCTGGGGAGGAGCATGGTGGGTGTTTGGGATGAGGGCAGATTAGGGTGTAGGAGTTCATTACAACCTTAAAAGCTCTCCTTTCAGCCGCTTTCTCTTTTTATTATTTTTCTATGGTACTTGTGAGTTTCTAGCAATCATATACTCCAAAAGGAGACTAGAAGGGACCTGCCCCCAGACCCATTGCAACCACAGAAGGGAGAGCCATCATGCCACTGAGTTGGCAGCACCCAGGCCCACCTGAGTCATCTTGTGACTGGTTTCTGGGCCCAGCTTCACAATTGTCATGGTCTGTTGGAATAATGAAATGATAGCTGGAGACCTAGGAATAGAAAGGAAAGCCTGAGGGTGAGTGCCTAGAAATAAGCCAAAAGCACAAACCAGGGCAGGCAGGACAAGGCCAGACCCCGCTCCAGGTCAGGCAAGCAGCTGAGTGGAGGAGGAAAGGAGCTAAGAGGTGGTGAGGCTGGCAGGGTGAGTAGAGACAGGGCTATCTGGAGCAGATGGGTGGACTCCGAGTTGGCCACCGACTCCATCACACTGCGTACAGATACCACCTTCAGTGATTCTCCAGTCCTCCCATAGAGGTGGAGAGTCTTGATTCCTGCTTGGACTAGAATTCAGGCAGAGTAAAGCGGGCCACAGCCAAGTGTGTCAGCTAGTGACAGGAGCCTACATACTAATTACATTGTGGTCAAGCATGGCAGAATAGTAGCTTCAGTGACTTTGTGACAGGTTAGCAGTAGCCCCGTAAGATACATGTACAACCTAATCTTACGACTCAAGGAAATGGTGTCATGCCATCAAATAGTCTTTCAATGTGTGGATCTTAAGAGAAGGAAGGTCGGGGGGGCCAAGATGGTGGCAACCTACACTGACGCATTTTGAACGCGGGGGAAAAAAAGAGCCATAAAAAACACAGAGTTATTGGACACTGTGCAAAAACTGGAGGGGCTAGACCCCCCTGGGAACACTCACAGCTCCCAAGGGACTGTTAAAAGTCCCAGGGTAAGGCTCTCCCCCCATCTCTCGCAGACACGGAAGCCACTAAACCCGGGATTCGGGAACTCCCATTTGGAGAGGCGCCTGGTAAGATTGACCCCAACTCACAGCAGGCAGAATCAGAGGCCACTTGGGGATCGAGCACTAGCCTACTGGGCTCCCCACACTTCAGGAAGAACTTATACTCACTTAAGAAACTTTGCGAGACAGTGGAAGTCTTAGCAAGGAACAAACAGGGAGCTCAGCGGGTGGTCTGCAGCTGCTCGAGACACAGAGGATGGAGGTTCTGAGAGAGCGGGAAGCCAGAAAGCCAAAGGCGGGCAGGAGGGGCCGAATCCCCGCGCACTCATGGCAGTGCAGCTGGGGAGGGAGCCCGGTGCCGGCAGGGCCAAATCCCCGCGAACCCACGGCAGGACAACTGGGGAGCGAGCCCAGCGTGGGTGGGGCCAGGGATCCGTGCACCCACAGCAGGACAACTGGGGAGGGAGCCAGGCACGGGCAGGGCCAGGGATCCACGCACCCACGGCTGAGCTGCTGGGGCGAGAGGCCCACTCAGGCGGCCGGAGGATCCGGGGCTCGGTATACCCACGGCCGAGCAGCCAGGGAGGGAGATCCGCGGCTGAGCAGACAGGGAGGGAATCAGGCACAGAGGTCAGGCCTGTGGGGAGAAGCCTAGTGAGAAACCAGAAATCAGGGGACCATAGCTGTATTGTGGAAAATCCAGACATATTAGGTGTGGAGCCAGACCCTGTCAGCCTTCATGATGACAAACAAAGCCCACAGAATCTGTGCCTGGGCAAACAGGTACATACCATCAGAACCATTACAGGCTGATAATTCAGAGTGCAACATAGAGAAGTCTGAATTGGGAGCAGTGAAACAATCCGGGTCCATTACTCACAACCTGGGAGTAGGCTGCACCAGCTCACAGTGCCTCAGGCGATTAAAACCACAGTAACCCTGAAATCCCCCTGTAAGCAACGACAGATAGCCAAGTAACTCGTCCCCGGCACCAAAGCATCCACTGTGGATCCAAGCAGAGAAAACGACAAGAACAGACAGCTAAACACATCCAATGGCCAAAGGTCCAAAAAAAAAAAATAGAAATCAAGGAAATATGACTCCAACAAGGCAGAATTATCCTAGCTCATCCAATTCGGATGACCTCACACCAACAGAAACACATGAAAACATTGACAATTCTGCATTATGGAAAGTGATAGAGTCCCTGCAAGAAGAACTTAAATCTATGAAGGAATTCAAAGAAGCCACATTTTTACACGTCAAAACAAGGAACAACACCATTAAAGAGCTCCAAGCCAAGGTGACAGAGCTTGAACAGGAAAAGGACAAAGCAATGAAAGATTTTTATACAAAAACAAGCAAGCTGGAGAAGGAAATGTACAAAACGAACAAAACCATACAAGACATGAAAATAGAAACAATAAAGGAAACACAGTCAGAGTTAAAAGAGGAAGTGGAGAATCAAGGGATGAGAACAGGAACTACGGATGTGAGTATCAAAAATAGGATGCAAGAGATGGAAGACAGGATCTCAGGCATGGAAGATTCGATGGAAGAAATCAGTACAACATCCAAAGAAAATGAGAAGGCTAAAAAGTCTCTCACCCACAACATCCAAGAAATCAAGGACTCAATGAAAAGACGGAACCTAAGAATTATAGGTATAGAGGAAAGAGAGGACTCCCGACTCCAAGGTCCAGGAAATATCTTCAACAAAATCATAGAGGAAAACTTCCCAAACCTGAAAAAAGAGATGCCAATAAAAATCCAAGAGGCTTACAGAACACCAAACAGATTAGATCAGAAAAGAAACTCCTCTTGCCACATAATAATTGAAACATCAAATGTACAGAACAAAGAAAGAATATTAAAAGCTGTAAGAGAAAAAGGTCAAGTCACATACAATGGCAGACCCATCAGAATTACACCTGACTTCTCCTCAGAAACTTTAAAAGCTAGAAGGGCCTGGTCAGATATACTTCAAGTCCTGAGAGATCATAGGTGCCCAGATAGACTACTTTACCCAGCAAAACTCTCTATCAACATAGATGGAGAAAACAAGATATTCCATGACAAAATCAAATTTAAACAATATCTACCCACAAACCCAGCCCTACAGAAAATCCTAGAAGGAAAATCCCAACCCAGAGAAGAAAACTCCACCCAAGAAAACAAAGGGAATAGAAAACCCCTCAGCAACTAATCCAAAAGAGGCACAGGACCACCACCTATACCAAACTAATGGGAAATAACAACCCCAGGTCACTAACATCCATCAACATCAATGGACTCAACTCCCCAATAAAAAGACACAGGTTTACAGAGTGGATCCGCAAGCAAGACCCTTCCTTTTGCTGTATACAAGAGACACATCTCACTATCAAACATAGACACTACCTCAGAGTAAAGGGCTGGGAAAAGGTTTTCCAAGCAAATGGACCCAGAAAGCAAGCTGGAGTAGCCATCCTAATATCAAAAAAAACAGACTTCCAACTGAAGTTAATGAAGAAAGACAAAGAAGGGCACTATATACTCATTAAAGGGAATATTCATCAAGAGGAAATCTCAATACTGAACATCTATGCCCCAAATACAAAGGCACCTACTTCCGTAAAAGAAACACTTCTAAAACTTAAAGTGCACGTCGATCAAAACACATTAGTAGTGAGAGACTTCAACACGCCACTTACAACAATGGACAGATCATCAAGACAGAAGACAAACAGAGAAATATTGAGTCTAACAGAGATCATGAAACAAATGGACCTAACAGATATCTACAGAACGTTTCACCCAAACACAAAGGAATACACCTTTTTCTCAGCACCCCACGGAACCTTCTCCAAAATTGACCACATAGTTGGTCACAAAGATAGTCTCAATAGATACAAGAAAATTGAAATAACACCTTGTATCTTATCAGACCACCACGGAATAAAGCTGGTCTTCAACAGCAAAAGAATCAAAAGAAAGCCTACACACACATGGAAATTGAACAGCTCCTTACTGGATGACCACTGGGTCAGGGAAGAAATAAAGAAGGAAATCAAAGACTTCTTAAAATCCAACGACAATGAAGACACAACATACCCAAACCTATGGGATACATTGAAAGCTGTGCTACGAGGACAGTTCATAACACTAAGTGCTTTCAAAAAGAAAATTGTGACAGCTCATATTAGTGAACTAACAGCTAAGCTGGGTGAATTGGAAAAAAAAGAAACAAACACTCCCAAGAAGAGCAGAAGACAGGAAATCATCAAACTTAGGTCTGAAATCAACAACTTAGAATCAAAAAGAACTATACAAAGAATCAATGAAACCAAGAGTTGGTTCTTTGAGAAAATAAACAAAATAGACAGACCCCTAGCCAAATTAACTAAAAGGCAAAGGGAAAGAACACAAATCAACAAAATCAGAAATGAAAAGGGAGAAATAACAACAGACATTGAGGAGATCCAGAAAATATTTGGGCATTACTTTAAAAATCTATATTCCACTAAATTTGAAAACCTAAGCGAAATGGACAATTTCCTCGATAAATTCCACCTACCAAAACTAAATCAAAATCAGATTAACAGCTTACACAGCCTAATAACACCCAAGGAAATAGAAAGAATCATTAATAATCTCCCAACCAAAAAAAGCCAGGGCCAGATGGCTTTAGCATGGAATTCTACCGGACCTTCAAAGAGGAGCTAAAACCAACACTTTTCAAACTCTTTCACAAAATAGAATCTGAAAGAACATTGCCAAACTCATTCTATGAGGCCAAAATCACCCTGATTCCTAAACCACACAAGACCCAACAAAGAAAGAGAATTTCAGACCAATCTCCCTCATGAACATAGATGCAAAAATACTTAATAAAATACTAGCAAACCGAATTCAAGAACACATCAAAAGTATCATACACCATGATCAAGTAGGCTTCATCCCAGGGATGCAGGGATGGTTCAACATACGAAAATCTATCAACGTCATTCACCATATAAACAAGATGAAAGAAAAAAAACACATGATAATCTCGCTAGATGCAGAAAAAGCATTTGACAAAATCCAACACCCCTTCATACTAAAAGTTCTGGAGAGAACGGGCATACAAGGACCATACCTAGAAATAATAAAGGCAATATACAGCAGGCCAGTGGCCAACATCAAAATAAATGGAGAGAAACTTGAAGTATTTCCTCTAAACTCAGGGACAAGTCAGGATGTCCACTTTCACCATATCTCTTCAATATAGTACTTGAAGTTCTTGCTAGAGCAATAGGACAACTAAAGGATATCAAGGGGATAAACATCGGAAACGAAGTCAAATTATCCCTATTTGCAGATGATATGATAGTATACATAAGCAACCCCAAAAATTCCACCAGAGAACTCTTACAGCTGATAAACACCTTCAGCAAAGTGGCTGGATACAAAATTAATTCAAAAAAAATCAGAAGCCCTTCTTTATACAGCAAACAAATGGGCGGAGAAAGAAATAAGGGAAACAACCCCCTTCACAATAGCTGCAAACAACATAAAATACCTGGGGG
>CAJQZJ010032670.1:2149854-2166733 GCA_907164525.1 Lophiomys imhausi
ACACACACACACACACACACACACACACACACACACACACACACACATCAGCTCTCCTGAAGCAGAATGATGCAGAATATTAAATGTATATTTATGCACCTTGGTTTCCATTGCGCCTGAGTAAATCCATAGTGAGATGAAGGAATAAGAAATAATTTCTGGTTTTCATGCACCAGTGATACACTTTAATAGCTTTAAGCATGGATTCTGTTAAAATACTTCAGTATCATCTTCAGATGCATCACGTCCCCTCCAGATCTTGTTCTTTGAGTGTTTCAGGGATGTTTCAGCATCGATGTCGCAACAGCCTTTGCTTGCTTCTCAGGTGAGACCAGAGCATCTTTATTTTCCTTTCTTTGGCAAACACCCCTTGTTTCATTACTTGGTGTTAATGCTTCACTACATGGCTTCCTGGGTTTTCTCTCTGCACGTGGCTGAGGGTTCCTGAGCATAGAGATCACACTTCCTTACCACACTCACTCACCCCAGCATAATGCCTTGCACAGAGATTCCTTCTATAAAAACCATCTTTTAAAATCATGAACAAGTGGCCAGAGACACTCATTGTGGCTACATTTCCCACCCTGTGACCATGGCCCTCTTTTCACATCCCACCAGCTTCCCCTGCACTGACTCTCAGAGGTTCCTGAGGCAGAGGTAGGTGCCTAGCCAGACAGCCAACAGCCAGCTGTGTCCCTTTTGTGTGTAAAGTGTCCCTTTTGTGTGTAAAGTACCCGGGACTGAAGGCTCCTGCTGCACTAAAGTGTTACATTTTAACATCTAAGACATCAAGGAATAGGAAGTTACCTCATGATGTAGGGACTCAGCAGTGAACATGAGGTCATTACAGCTGACATTGCCAGCAGGAGGTGGTCTCCCTTAGACTGATGCAGTGGAACACATCAAAGAGGCCACGGGAAGAGACCAGGATCATGGCAGGCCCACATCTTCTGGCCTTTAGGAGCTGTGAGCTCACTTAGTGCTCTTTGTAACAGCCAAGGCAAAGTGCCAATAAGTATGACAATGTGGGGAGCGGAGTCAGCAGAAGACACAAGAGGTCCATTCTAAGCAGTCATGGCAGCCTGTGATGTCGTCAGTCAAGTGTTTCTTTACCTGTAATGTTAATCGAGCGATGACCCCTAGCACCCAGGAAACCCCTAGCAAGGAAGGTGTCACTTCTTCAGGTAAGCTGTGGTGTCACATTGGTACACTTTTAAAACTTAGGTTTGGGTGACTTGAACAGCCTGGTGTCATCGCTGTCCCTCAAAAGCCCAACAAAGGCAGAGTTCAGGTTCGTGTCTGGCTGCTCTGGCAACTCAATTGTAGCCTGTCAATGAACAGCTGATGGCCGTCATTAGTGGGTCAGGTGCAGTGTTCACCACTAATCAAAGACAACTGTTGTAAGTATTTAATTAGGAGCCAGCGTTCAGATCCACCCAGTGGTCTTCTCAGGGTCTCTGTGTGTGTTTTGGATGCATGGTTGCGCCATACACTAGGCCAGAAAAATGCACGCATGTGGCAGATCACCAGTGACATTTAGCACAATGTGGGTATGAACTTGTGCTAACAGTAGCTTCTCCCAATTTCACTGCATTTAACACAAGTTGAGTCTACCAAAAATAAATTTTAAATACCTGCTTGCTTTTAATGAACTACTATGTGTGTGTGTGTGCTGGTGCATATGTACATGAACAGACATTGATGAAGACATTGGTGTCTTCTTTATTTGATGAGCCATCTTCCCAGCCTATACGCCTTACAAGCCATTCAGTCTTTAGAAAGTTTTTCTAAACACTTTAGTTGAAAACCTGATACACCATAACTAAAGGCTGTTGAATTGTCTTCTCATGTGAGTTTTTCTTGGATCCGTTGCTGCTCAGATTTAAATACTTATGGCTTCACTCTACTGGCCTTTGTTTGTGTAGTCTTTATTCTTTTTTTTTTAATAATTTATTTTTTATTTCTTCAAGTTACATCTCAATCACAATCCACTCCCTACTCGCCCCTCCAGTCCCACCCTTCCACCCTCCTCACCCTCAGCCCCACCATGCTCTTCCCTTCTTTTTTTTTTAGTTGAAGGTATTTATTTTTCCCCCCAACAGCTCTCCCTTTCAGTCCAAATAATGGTTCTTTTTCTTATAAATATAAATACAATACAAAACAACAGAAATAAATAGGCCACGATTATAAGAGTTATATGGCTTAGCATACATTCCCAATGTCCAGTCCATATGTATTTGGCACCTGACTTTAACATTCTACTATCTAACCATCTCCATGAGTTTAAAGTTCTATATCTAACTCAGCTTTCATACTAACTTGCCTCATAATTTTAAAAATATCTTCTTAGATCCAGAACACCCTCTTGATTCCTAAACAACTCAAAATCTAACTATGAGACTCTAGGTACATATTCTTCAACCACCTCAGAGACCTGAGAGGGATAAATATATCTGATTATATAGGAAGTGCAGGGCCTGCAGCTTCCAAAACTAAAAAATGACATACCAGTGGCTGCCTGGACAGTTCCCATTTTCTCTCCATACATTACAGCATCAATCTTCAGCCATTTGGCCCCATTTCTCTGACAGACATTGGTTGTAGAGCAGGAATTATGAAGGACTTACCTACCCTGTCTTGGCAGAGCTAGGCTGTCGACTTACCTGCTTCCAAGTTTTGTCCTTTTTGGACAGAGGTCTGTCTACAGTTGAAGCAAGTGGTTTTTCTTGCCAAGAGAATGGCTTACCACCAATTCAATCATCTCCCACTGGAGATTCTTTGATGCTGATCTTCTACTTGGAGTAATATAGGGGGTGCTGTCAGGAGCTGACATGTCTCGATATCAAAAAATCTTAAGTTAAGAAAACATCTTTGAATGCCATATTCTGCAGATCTCTTGAGGGTTTTGAAGATGCCCTATCTATCTCTTATATTTAGATAGGCAAATATTGCTTGTCTCTTAGCAACTTGATTTCTGAGTAGCTTAGAAAATAACTGTGATAGACTTTCATAGTAACTAACAAAATGACACGTTTTCATGACTATTAATTTCCGTTTTTTAATTATCCTAAACAGTTTATGTCGGTTGGTAGCGAGAGGTCAAAACTTGACATTTCATTTTTAAGTATTACTACAAACAATACCTTTAAGAAGCGTTACCCTTAATTTTGTATCAATATACAAAGATCAATACCAATGTGGCCAAATATAATCTTAATTTTGTATCAATATACAAAGATCAGTACCGATGTAGCCCAATACACTCTTAATTTTACCTTAATATACTAGGGTCAATACCATTGTGGCCAAATATAATCTTAATTTTGTATCAATATACAAAGATCAATACCGATGTAGCACTATACAATCTTAAATTTGCATTAATATACAATGATCAATACCAATTTAGCCAAATATAATATTAATTTTGTATCAGTATACAAAGGTATAAAGCTATATTCAATAATCTGTCCTTTTTTCTTGTTCTTTCCTATACTATGTCTATGTCCCATTTTTCTCAAGTCTGTTCACTTCTATATAGGAGAGAAAGGAGGATACAGAAAAGCAAAAGAGAGAAGTCCCTGGGTCTAACCTCCAAAACCCATTTAACAAGACCATTTAACAGCTTGTAGTCTTTTCCCCTAAATAACAAAATTTTCTATTATCTATCAAATAACCAAAGGGGAAGAACACCCTCCCCACCTTCTGGGGATGGGTAGTTGTTCTCTTAAAATGACTTCCTGCTGATTTGGGACGTAGTAAACCTGTTTGGGGCCCAAATAAGAATGGAAAAATGGTTAAAAATGTTAATAGAATCATTTGATGTTCAGTCCCTTTGTGCTCAGCTATTTAGATGTCCTACGAAGTTCATAGACAGAAGCTGATCTTCAGAGCTTTACTGAAGATCTGGCTGGAGTAGTCTGTGGAGCTGAACGATCTTAGCGATTTTGAGTTGTTGTGGTTATAGACTTTTGAGGAAACAGCTATTGAAGAAGTCTGCAAGGCTGGATCATCTGGGCCACTAGTCTTCTTTGGTGTCTGATCTGTTTTCTGCTGAGGTTTCCGTTGTCCAGTTGTCCCTGGATTCCTTGAATGGATGCTTTAAATCTCCTGGAAAGATAAGAACAGAGCCCTGCCCTAATCCTAACTCTGGGACAATTATCTTTTTTTGGGGGGGGTCAGGTAATATTTTTCCTGGAGCAAATTTGGTTTTTTGATAATATATAAAGTATTACCTTTCAATCCGGATTAAAGAAGAAATTATTTTGATATTTTGGAGCTAAACAAACCTTTAGTGTATATATTTTGAGATCTCAAAGGACAATTTGTTTGAATTGCAGCCTGCCTTTTGTAAGTAGCTTTTAAACTTAAATCTTTCCAAATCCTGTGTGCCTGTCTCTGCATTCTAAATTTTGGGATCAAAGACATGTGGTTTCCAACTGATGGGATTAAAGATGTGCTCCTCCACCCCTGGATCAAAGTTTTTCTCTGTTTAGAGCTTGTTTTGTATCAGGTGGCCTTGAGCTCTGAGATCTGCCTGTTTCTGTCTGTAGTGTGTTGGGATTAAGGGTGTATTCTTCCCCAATGATGTGACTAAGGGTGTGCACCATCACCACCCTGTTTCTTGTAACTCTAGAATTTATAAGACAACTAACTCTATAGGGATCCTCCTGTCTCTGCTGGAGGTAAAGGCATGGGCTAACACCATGCATTATTTTACCTTAGCTCTAAGTTTTTTCAACTCTTGGAGGTTTGTAAAACCAGGTTGAACAGCTGTCACCTTTAATTTATTTACAGTGTTTTAAACCTGTTACCTGCTTTTTAATGCCAAACCATGGAAATAGCCTATACCTCTACAAAAACAAAACAAAACAAAAACAAAAACAAAAACAAAAACAAAAAAAACTTTTAAGCTGCTATCAAGTTTGTGTAATCTCTGTAGCCACCTGCAGTCTAACATTCTTATCTGAAATTAAGGCCATTTTCTTTTCATGCCAGTAAGGTAAATTATAGTTTGAAAATTTTATACTGTATTTTTATTATATTTTTAAGCTTATTAATTCTTTTCTTAAAATAGTATTATTTATTTCTAGAACATAGTTTCCTCCCTCCTCCCCTCTTGGCCCCTCCCTTCATCTCTCCTTCCCTCCCTCTCTCCTTCCCTCCCTCCCTCCCTCCCTTCCTCCCTCCTTCCCTCCTTGTTCCTCTACTTGGTACTCTCCTTCTCCTCAGATGAGGTGGGTCCTCACATGTCATACTCCCTCAGATCTTGCGTCATGTGAGGCCCAAGAGCTTCCACTCGTACTGGAGCTTGATAAGGCACACCATCTAGGGTGTGGGGTTCCACTAACCTGCAGCAGATTCCATGACTCACTGGTGGGTAGAATTTTTCCTAGGATAGATATGCTAGGTTCCTGTCTATTTGGGTGTGTGGGTTGTAGGATAGTTATCCTCTGATGTATGGTTAATATCCATTTGTAAGGGAATACATACCATGTTTATCTTTCTGTGACTGCGTCAGCTCACTTAGGATGAGCTTTTCTAGTTCCATCCATTTGGTTTTGAATTGCATGATTTTCTCATTTCTGATAGCTGTGTAGTATTCCATTGTGTATATGTACCACAGTTTTTTTATCCATTCTTCAGTTGATGGACATCTGTGTTGTTTCCAGTTTCTGGCTATTACAAATAAAGCTGCTATGAACATTGTTGAGGCATGTCCTTTTGGTTTCTTTTCAGATCTTTTGGATATACGCCCAAGAGGGGTATGGCTGGGTCTTGAGGTAGATTTATTCCCAATTTTCTAAGATATCTCCAGATTGATTTCCAAAGTGGTTGCACAAGTTTGCAGTCCCACCAGCAATGGGGGAGTGTTCCCCTTTCTCCACATCCTCGCCGGCATGTGCTATCATTTGAGTTTTTGATCTTAGCCATTCTGACAGGTGTGAGATGGAATCTCAGAGTTGTTTTAAGTTGCATTTCCCTGATAACCAAAGATGTTGAACATTTCCTCAAATGCCTCTCAGCCTTTAGAGATTCTTCTTCTGTGAATTCTCGGTTTAGCTCTGTACCCCATTTATTGATGGGGTTATTTGATTTTTTTGGTGTTTAATTTCTTCAGTTCTTTATATATTTTGGATATTAGCCCTCTGTCAGATGTTGGGTTGGTGAAGATCCTTTCCCACTCTGTAGGCTGCTGTTTTGTTCTAAGGACAGTGTCCTTTGCCTTACAGAAGCTTTTCAATTTTATAAGGTCGCATTTATTGATTGTTTGTTTTAGTGCCTGAGCTATTGGTGTTCTATTCAGGAAGTTGCTACCAGTGCCAATGATTTCAAGGCTTTTTCCCACTTACTCTTCTATTAATGTTAGTGTGTCTGGATTTATGTTGAGGTCCTTGATCCACTTAGACTTAAGTTTTGTACAGGGTGATAAGTATGGATCTATTTGCATTCTTCTACATGTTGACATCCAGTTAGACCAGCACCATTTATTGAAGATGCTTTCCTTTTTCCATTGTATGTTTTTGGCTTCTTTATCAAAAATTAAGTGACCATAGATGTGTGGGTTTATTTCTGGGTCTTCAATTCGATTCCATTGGTCAACTGGTCTGTTTCTATACCAGTACCATGCTGTTTTTATTACTATTGCCCTGTAGTACAGCTTGAAATCCGGGATGGTGATACCTCCAGATGTTCTGTTATTGTACATGATTGATTTAGCTATTCTGGGTCTTTTGTTATTCCATATGAAGTTGAGAATTGTTTTTTCCAGATCTGTAAAAAATTGAGTTGGTATTTGGATAGGAATCGCATTGAATCTGTATATTGCTTTTGGTAAGATTGCCATTTTTATTATGTTGATCCTACCTATCCATGAACAAGGGAGATCTTTCCATCTCCTGATATCTTCTTCAATTTCTTTCTTCAGGGTCTTGAAGTTCTTATCATACAGGTCTTTAACTTGCTTGGTTAGAGTTACCCCAAGGTATTTTATATTATTTGTGGCTATTGTGAAGGGTGTTGATTCCCTTATTTCTTTCTCAGCCCATTTATCTTTTGTGTAAAGAAGGGCTACTGATTTTTTTGAATTGATTTTGTATCCGGCCACCTTGCTGAAGGAGTTTATCAGCTGTAGAAGTTCTCTGGTGGAATTTTTGGGGTCACTGATGTATACTATCATATCATCTGCAAATAGGGATACTTTGACTTCTTCCTTTCCAATTTGTATCCCCTTGATCTCTTTTAGTTGTCTTATTGCTCTAGCTAAAACTTCAAGTACTATGTTGAAGAGATATGGAGAGAGTGGGCAGCCTTGCCTTGTCCCTGATTTTAGAGGAAATGCTTTAAGTTTCTCTCCATTTAGTTTGATGTTGGCTATTGGCTTCAGGTAAATTGCTTTTATTATTTTTAAGTATGGTCCTTGTATGCCTGATCTCTCTAAGACTTTTATCATGAAAGGGTGCTGTATTTTGTCAAAAACTTTTTCAGCATCCAATGAGATGATCTTGTGGTTCTTTTCTTTCAGCTTGTTTATGTGGTGGATTACATTGATGGATTTTCTAATGTTGAACCACCCCTGCATCCCTGGGATGAAGCCTACTTGATCATGGTGTATGATACATTTGATGTGATCTTGGATCCGGTTTGCAAGGATTTTATTAAGTATCTTTGCATCCATGTTCATAAGGGAAATTGGTCTGAAATTTTCTTTCTCCATTGGGTCTTTGTGAGGTTTAGGTATCAGGGTAACTGTGGCCTCATAGAATGTGTTTGGCAGTATTCCTTCTGTTTCTATGTTGTGGAAGAGTTTGAAGAATATTGGTGTTAGCTCTTCTTTAAATGTCTGGTAGAATTCTGTGCTGAAACCATCTGGGCCTGGGCTTTTTTTTGGTTGGAAGACGTCTAATGACTTCTTCTATTTCCTTAAGGGTTATAGGACTGTTTAATTTGTTTACCTGTTCTTGATTTAACCTTGGTAGGTGGAATCTATCAAGAAAATTGTCCATTTCATTTAGATTTTCCAATTTTGTGGAGTACAAGTTTTTGAAGTAGGACCTAACGAATCTTTGGATTTCCTCAATGTCTGTTGTTATTTCCCCCTTTTCATTTCTGATTTTGTTGATTTGGGTATTTTCCCCTCTGCCTTTTAGTTAGTTTAGCTAAGGGCTTGTCTATTTTGTTGATTTTCTCAAAGAACCAGCTCTTGGTTTTGTCGATTCTTTTTATTGTTCTTTTTGTTTCTAAGTTGTTGATTTCAGCCCTGAGTTTGATAATTTCCTCTCGTCTGCTCCATTTGGGAGTGTTTGCTTCTTTTTGTTCTAGCTCTTTCAGGTGTTCTTTTAGGTGGCTAGTATAGGAATTCTCCAGTTTCTTTTTGAAGGCACTTAGAGCTATAAACTTTCCTCTTAGCACTGCTTTCAATGTGTCCCATAAGTTTGGGTATGTTGTGCCTTCATTTTCATTGAGTTCTAAGAAGACTTTAATTTCTTTTTTTATTTCTTCCCTGACCCAGAGGTCATTGAGGAGAGAGTTGTTCAGTTTCCATGTTTTTGCAAGCACCCTGTTGTTTTTGTTACTGTTGAAGTCTAGCTTTATTCCATGATGGTCTGATAAGTTACAAGGAGTGATTTCAATTTTCCTGTATCTGTTGATGCTTGCTTTGTGACTGACTATATGGTCGATTTTGGAGAAGGTTCCGTGAGGTGCCGAGAAGAAAGTGTATTCTTTTGTTTTTGGGTGAAATGTTCTGTAGATATCAATTAGGTCCATTTGATTCATGACATCTGTGAGGTTCATTATTTCTCTGTTTGGTTTCTGCATTGTTGATCTGTCCAGTGGTGAGAGTGGTGTGTTGAAGTCTCCCACTATTAATGTGTGAGGTTCAATGTGGGATTTGAGCTTCAGTAGTGTTTCTTTAATGAATGTGGGTGGTCTTACATTTGGGGCATAGATGTTTAGTATTGAAATTTCATCTTGGTGGATTTTTCCTTTGATGAGTATATAGTGTCCTTCCCCACCTCTTTTGATTAATGTTGGTTGAAAATCCAATTTGTTGCATACTAGAATTGCTACTCCAGCTTTTTTCTTGGGTCCATTTGCTTGGTATATCTTTTTCCAGCCCTTTACTTGGAGATAATGTCTATCTTTTTTGCTGAGGTGTGTTTCTTGTAAACAGCAGAATGTGGGATTCTGTTTTCGTATCCATTCTGCTAGCCTGTGCCTTTTTAATGGGGAATTGAGTCCATTGATGTTGAGAGATATTAATGACCAGTGATTGTTACTTCCTGCCGTCTTGATGTTGGTAGAAATAGTGTGTGAGTGAGCTTCTTTCCTTTTGTTTTTGCTGCAGGCATGCTATTTGCTTCCTGTGCTTTCTTGTGTGTAGTTAACCTCTTTGGGTTGAAGTTTTCCTTCTAACATCTTCTGTAGAGCTGGATTTGTGTATAGATATTGTTTGAATTTAGCTTTGTCATGGAATATCTTGTTTTCTCCATCTATGTTGATTGACAGTTTTGCAGGGAATAGTAGTCTGGCCTGGCATTTGTGGTTTTTTAGGGTCTGCAAGATGTCTGTCCAGGCCCTTCTGGCTTTTAGAGTCTCTGAAGAAAAGTCAGGTGTGATTCTGATCGGTTTGCCATTATATGTTACTTGACCCTTTTCCCTAGCAGCTTTTAAAATTCTTTCTTTGTTCTGTACATTTAGTGTTTTGATTATTATGTGGCGGGAAGATTTTCTTTTCTGGTCTATTCTGTTTGGGGTTCTGTAAGCTTCTTGTACAGTTATAGGCATCTCTTTTTTTAGATTTGGGAAATTCTCTTCAATGATTTTGTTGAAGATATTTTCTGGTCCATGGAGGTGGGACTCTTCTCTTTCTTCTATTCCTATTATTCTGAGATTCCGTCTTTTCATTGTGTCCTTGATTTCCTGAAGGTTTTGTGTCAGGACTTTTTTAGGTTTGACATTTTCTTTGACAGATGTATCCATTTCTTCAATTTTATCCTCTGAGCCTGAAATTCTTTCTTCCATCTCTTGTATTCTGTTGGTGATGCTAGTGTCTGTAGTTCCGATTCTTTTCTTAAGGTTTTCCAGTTCTATGGATGTCTCAGATTGGATTTTCTTCATTGCTTCAACTTCCCTTTTCAGGTCTTCCATTCCTTTAAGTGCTTTATTCATTTCTATTACCTCCTTTGCAGTACTTTGTTGTTGCTATCTGAGGTATTTGATTTCCTCCCTTAGGCCTTCTATTATTAATATAAGCGTAAGATTAAGGTCATTTTCCTTTGCTTCAATTGGGTTCAGCTGTCCAGAGTTGTCTGTAGCATTATTGCTAGGATCTGGAGACATCCTATTGTTTTGTTTTTTTTTTTTTACCATGTTCTTGCGCTGACCTTTTGTCATCAGATGGACCCAGGTTATCTGTTTCTTTTGTTACCTGACCTTGGTGCTCAGGAAAACTCCCTGCCCTGGGGGTTGGCTGATCCTGAGATCCTGGTGTTTACCTCCAGATGGCGGGCAGATTCCTGTAATAGACTGACTGGCTCTCAGAGAGGAGGGTGGCTGCTGCTCTCCTCAACTGGTTGTGACCCAATTGGACCAATATAGAGGGGATTGGAGTGGGGAGAGGGCTAGCCTCTGAGGACCTCGGAGCTGACAGGTCTCCTCAGAAAGGCAGGTAGAGCTGTGGTTGGGTCTGTGTTCTCCTCTCACTGACCCAGTCGTTCTGGCTCCCCAGCTGGGCTGACTGTGCAGGCGGGAGCTCCACCCACAACAGATGCTGGCCTCAGTGTGCCTGTTGCTGACTGCCTCAGATGCTTGGGTGCTAGGGTGAGTGACCCACCTGCCCCAGTATTTGTGGAGAACACACTGTCCCGGGCTCTGTTTGCAGGCAGTCTTGGCTCCTAATTGCTTTGCTGTGACTGGGTTAGGTCTCTGCCTCTCCGCTACAGTGCACACTGTGCCACCATGTTGGAAACTCCGGAAAAAAATAATCTCACTTACCTTTGCTCTTGTGGTGCGGCTCGAGTGCAGGCTGGATATCAGGCAGACAGGCGGGGCTGCTGGTCTGTGGCTGGAGCCATGGGCTGGATCCGCTCCTGGGCTAGATCTCTAGCCAGAGCTCCTCTCCAGACTGGTGACGGAGCTGGCTGATCTCAGGGTTGTGTTCCCGGGAACTGCATGGGCTCTTTTACCTGGTGACCGGTCTCAATGTTCGCTGTGGGCATTCAGACACCGTCTGTGTTTCACTCTAGGCTAGGGGACCTCACATTCACTCCACAATGACTAATCTCATTCACCTACTACTCAGATGCACTGCTCTATGGTCGGCGCCATCTTGGATCCTCGTAGTCTTTATTCTTTACCTCTTAAAATAAACATTCATTCCACCAGGGAATGTGGTCTTTATAGGTGCAGAATTTAGGGATATTTAAAAAATTAGTATCCTTTAGGTCTCTTAGACTCAGCTGAAGACTACGAGAAAAACGTCCTTTATGATCCCTAGGGTGATGAGTCCGGGACAAGTAGGAAAGTTTCCAAACCCTTGACTGCCCGTTCCATGACTGAGCAGCAAGCAGCAGTAGACCGTTCTCCCAGGGCACCCCTGGGTCTGTCTGACTGAGAGGCTCCTGAGTTTTGCCTCTCTGTTTCTGACATCTTCCAAGGCAGTCCACCCTTCCTAACACCAGACACCAAGGTTCATGGTGACCCTCTTCCCTCCCAGGGATTCACGGAGAAACTTAGCAAGACAAAGTGGTTTTCAAATGCACTCCTTGTAGGCAGTTAGCTCTGTCTCCCATCTGGTGACCATCTTAGGCAGATCAAAAGACTTAACATGGGCTTGTACATCCTTGCCACTCATTCCTGGGGGTGGGGAGGGGGTTCTGAGTAACTGGTTTGCAGAGAACAAGGATGACCACATCTCAGATCTGGAAACGCTCCCTCAGCCAGCATGCAGAGAACTGAAGCATGGGGGAAGGGTATCTGCCACTCCTTTCCTCCTCCAAGGCTCCAGTCTCAGACAGGTGATCTTCCTTTATGCTCATTCTCTCAAGAGTACCCCTGTCTTTATTTGCTCATCAGCCCCACTAAGTGATGCCCTTATCCTGCACTTTTCTAGTTTGCTTTCTTTTGCTGTGATAACCTCCTTTGACAAAAAGTAACTTGGAATTCATTTGGTCTAGGTTATAAGTCACCATAGAGGGGAACCAAAGCAGGAACTCAAGACAGAAATCTAGAGGCAGAAACTGAAGCAGAGACCATGGACAAACTGTGTAATGCCCATTCATCATGGATTGCCCAGTTTTCTTTCTTATACAATCCGGGACTCCCTGCCCAGAGGTACCACTGCCTACAGAGAACTGGACTCTCCCACATCTATCATTAAGGAAGAAAATGTTCACAGATATGCCCACCGACCAATCTGACGGAGACGATTTGTCAACTGAAGAACTTATTGGGCGACTCCAGTGTGTGTCAAGTTGACAAAAATTAACCAGCACATGCCCTTTCCTTGTGGGTTTTGCTTTGCCAGCCTCCCCTATATCAACCAGCCACAGGAGGCTGTCCATGTAGCCTTCCCTCTCAAGGTCTTGTGTGTGTACGTCACATGTCTGTGAAGGTTGGAACTCATGAGTGTTCAAATAAACAGCAGCACATTTCAGATCTTACAAGTAGAGCTGTGTGTACACAGGAGTGATTACTGGATGTCATCACCACTTGCCCAAGCATCTTGTCTATAATGAACCTTCACAGTGTACTAGCTAAGGATCTGTTTGGAAGTGTCTCTACGCAACGTCTGACACACGGAGAGTAACACACACTTAGGCACGCACACGCACACCCTAATGAATGCCTGTGACCAAGTTCTAACTCACCCCTGTTTTTACAACTGTGTTCAGAGAAGGCGGTAGCTGCTTTAGAGGGAGAACCTTCCAGAAGATCTGTAGTCCTTAAGTCCTAGAAGTCAAGGCTTTTGTCCCGTAGTCTGGGTTCCCAGCAAGCCTTTGAGGAGGAGTGTAAAGTTCACTAGCAGTGATCGGTAGAGTAACTCCAGCACAGCGGCCACTTTGACTTTAAGGAGATGGGGAAAGGCCACATCCTTAGATTCTGTAACATGGAAGCTCTGCTAGTTACACGTTTAGAGAAGAGATCAATCATTAGTCACACTCTGCTGGACTAGTTACGTGTTCTTCACATTCTTGTCCATGCACAAATCATTTAAGAATGAACAACATGCAGGCATTGATAGATAGTGACTTTCTTTGCCTGTGTATGTGTGTGTGTGAGAGAGAGGGAGTGTGTGTGTGTGTACATTTGTATGTTTGTATGAGTTTGTCAGTGTGTTAGTGAGTGTGTGAGAGTGAGTGTGTGTGTGTGAGAGAGAAGGGGGTGCATGCATGTTTTGCTTGTGTGTGAGTGTGTATGTGAGGGAAAGTAGGTGTATGTATGTTTTCCTTGTGTGTGTGAGTGTGTGTGAATGTGCGAGTGTGTGCTTGTGTGTATGTGAGTGCGTGTGTGTGAGAGAGAGAGAGTGTGTGCATGTTTTCCTCATGTGCGTGTGCACATGTGTGTGAGTGGGTACATGAATGCTTTGTGTGTACTTCAATGCATGTATGTGGGGATAGAGACTCAAGGCTAAAGTGGGAATTGTCCTCAATTGGTTTCTGACTTATTCACTGAGGTTAGGTCTCTCGGTCCCCAGTATTTGTTGAGACTAGTCTACTTAGCCAGGTTGCTGCAGGCTGCCCCTCCCCAATTTTATCTGGGGGCAGGAGACTCAATTTCAGTCTTCATAACTGTTCTGCAAGTGTGTCATCCACTCTGCCATCATCGTCTCAGCTCCTAATAAAGGCTTTTTAATGATGAGTGGAAATCCATTCTTCATATGCGAACAGAAAAGGGTCCATTATAAATTAAAGGAAATTTTATTCTATGTTCTGTATCTGGCCACATGTAAAAGCAAGCATGTTTTATCTGATGTAGTGAATGCCTGGGATGCTCCAAGAGAGGTGCTGATCTTGTTGATCAATTGTAGGAGGCCGTCAAGCATGTTCTCCCTTGAGTGATCATATCTGCCCACAATCACACTTGCAACTCCTGTCCAGGAGTGCAGCCATGGAACAAGCCTGTGCAGGGCAGCTGGGAAGACTGGGAGGCTGCCATCCTAGGATAAAAGCCCTGAATTATAATATCACATTCAATTATCCGAGAGCTTTTCTCTCCAGATGGTGTTCATGTGTCAGACGCAGACAATGAGCTTTGTTCTGGCTCTGCAGTTGGATCAAGGGTTTGTTGGAGACAGGACAGAGGTACTGGGCACAGAGTACTGGGGAAATCTCTTTCCCTCTAATGTACCACTCACACTGGATGGGAGACACTGACACTCTGAGATGACCAGAGCCAGACACAGAGGGATCCCATCCTCCTCAGTACAGGATGTATTTGTGGGCAGAGTGAAGGTATGAGAGTCCTCAGCTTCCTAATCTCAGATCTGCTCCACAAATCCAGCACACTCCTCACTGGTCCACATGTTTGATGGATAGATGGTAGCAGTCCTATAAGAAACTGACAACTGTGTTGGGAAGGACAGTGGACCTAAGCCCAAGTTCGTATTGACCACTACCTGGTTTTTCTGTAACTCTCAGATGTTTTCTAGAAATGCAACTTTCAGATCTTTCTACCCCTATCTGAATGGTGACTTTGAAGGTGGGAAAGAATGGGCAAACTACTCTTTCCCAGGGACCTTGGACATACAAATAAAACTCATTGCCCCCTGTCTTCTAATGTCAAAAAAAAAATAGACTCTTGTCAAACAGCCACTCATTATTAGGCTATTGATCATGATAAAACTAAAACAGAGGGTTTTCTTATGAAGAGGGGAGAGGAAAACAGGGAATCATGTCCCACAGGCTTTAAAGAAATGTGAAGTGAGATTGACAGAGCTTGGTGAAGTGAAGTGCCAGGGTAGGGGGATAAAGAAGGGAAATAAACTAAAAAAATTTCAAAAAACCTCATTTCTGGCAGGTTCTGCAGCATAGGATGCTCGTGGGATTTGAAAAGCAATAACAAGCCAGACCTGCATCATTGAAGTGGAGCTGCAAACACTTTGTTAAGGGCCGACTTTGTGCCTCCACAGTAACCATAATGATGTCATTGCTTGATCTCCACCATGTCTGGCCTATTGCTAGTCTATGCCTCTTCTCAGCAATGTGCTAACCTTCAGGGGACATGTCAAGGCCACACATGGCTCTGTGACCCACCCTTTCCCCTCCAAGGTGCTCTGGTCAGTCTCATCCATCAGCCTCTTGTCATATCTGAAGGCTGAAACTGTCCTTAGACAGTTGGGAGGATAGAAGGGCACAAGAGGCAGGACAAATGCTTTCAAAGACTCTGTCCTCACCAACATAGACCCAGGAGTGTGACCCTAATTTCCTCCTCACACTCCTCTAGACCCCTAAAATAAAAGTTAACAATTAAGAATTTCCATGTTTTGTTTTCATTATGGTTGCTGTTGTTTCTTTGTTTTGAGGCAAGGTTTCATGTAGCACAGGTTAAACTTCAAATGTGGTGTGTAGCTGAGGATGGTCTTGAACTTGTGATCCTCCTGACTCTGTCTCTTGAGTGCTGGGATCACAGGGATGTACCTGTGCATATGGTTTAGGAGGCTCTCAGGCTGAGTTCAAGGCTTCATGCATGCTAAGCAAATGCTTTACCAACTGAGCTGCATCCCCAGGCCCCCACTCTCATCTTTACTTTGACATTTAAAACTGGCCACCATAATTTAATATCTGCTAAGAGTGCAATTAAGGTTAGGATCTTAATACAAAGTTGTCACATCCTTCTTTTGACTAGTAGGCTATCCACTGGCACACTTCCCAAATTTACTAGTGACCTTGAAGTTTCAGGATGACACTGAGCTGAGATGGGACTCCCCTATGCAAAACCATATGCAAAATATACAAATAATATATAATTTTAAACACGGCATTGACCACGTTGATAGGTTGATTTCTGTTCATGAAAATAAAGACAACCATTTCTTAAACTGCTAGGTAGGTAGTGGTGCTTGTGTAAGCCTTCTTCCTGGGCTGTGTAGAATAGTCTAGTATGGAACTGGGCTGTCAATTCTCAGGCCTGCAGAGCTTTTCTTGTTCCTATATTAATTTGGGATAAGAACAAAGACAAACTCCTTTTGGAGTTTGGCCATGTTGTCCCATGGGATAGCAAGTCTTAGCAACCCACACACTTATGAAGAGCTGAAGAGACACACAAATTATCACACACCAATGTCCAGTTTCTGGGAAGAAGACATGCCCCCACGTAGCCAGGGAGGGAGGCATATGGAGGCTGTCACCAAGCTCTGCTTCCACCCTACTGAGGAAATGAACAAGAAAAATGAAGCATCAAAGGCCCCACCATTTCTTAGACATAGGCCTTGGGCTGTCGGGGCAGCTTTTAGGTTGTAGAGCATGAACCCTACTTGAACACAGGTACACAACTGTTTGTGGGTGCTCAACCCATGACCCATTGACCCTGTCATTTTGGGCCTGTGGAGCAGGGTGGTGATATGTAGGAAAATGCAGCTTCTCACACCACAGGCTACAAGCAGGAGAGAAGAACAGACTGCTATTCTAGTAGCACCTTCAGGAGCATGCCCCAGTGGACTCAGCCTTCCCACCAGGCCCCCATTCATAGAGGTTCCACCATCCTGAGTCCCAAGCCTTTAATACAAAGGCCTTTGTGCCCACTCCAGCCCCAAGCCCCAGCCCCAGCCCCAGCCCCACCCCCAAGGGGAACTACTTTCTATCTCTTCCCTCCTCTTTCTTGCTCCGCCTTTTCCCCTTTCTCTTCACCTCCCATCTCTATCTCTGTTCTTTCCTCT
>CAJQZJ010032670.1:2166743-2192855 GCA_907164525.1 Lophiomys imhausi
TTTTCTTTTCTCTATAACTCTCTCTTTCTTTCTGTTCCTCCCCTCCTATCTCCTCCCCTTCACCCTTTCCCCTCTCTTAGTTGGGAGTAGCCACCAGGTCTTGCAACCTTGAAGGACAGTTCAGGCAATGAAAGACTTGACTACTGAAGGGAATAATATTAGCATTTATTATTTGAAATTCATTTAAATGGTTGCTGCTTTTCCTTTTATATAGTTGCAGACTTTATTCCAGCTAAGAATACCCCTATGTGTCATCAATCAAATAAATAAAGGTCAGATGAGCTTAGCCCTGAGAGGTCCTGCTTGTGCACTCTCACACAGGGCTCTCTGCTGCCTGTTTCTGATGGGAAAGGCATGTAGAGATGGTTTCAAGAACATATGACTGATCATGGTGTTTTGGGTGTGGATATCCACTGAAGGCCTGAGAAAGCCTTTTGGTCAGCCAACATGTAATTTATGTGCAGCATTTGCCCCCAAACAGAAAGGCAACCACCTTTCTCCCACTTGGGCTCAACTCTTGGCCAGTGCTCAGCGTGGCTGCTGGGATTTTGACTGGAAATGAAGTCGGGGGTCTTGGGTATCATCACACAGCTCAGATACCTAACCGAGTGTTTGTAGGGGCTGCCAATGCTTTTGCTTGGAGGTGGATGGGAGCTGCACAGCTCTGTGCTCACCTCACCCAGTGTTCTCCTGGAGGTGTAAATGATGCACGAGTGTTAAAGTGGATCCTGGTACGGGGCACTATTTTAAACAATTACAGATGGTGGAGGGCCGGCTGTAATTGACAGCGGTGTCGGCCCAGAAAGGAGCTTGACAGACATCCGTGAGATGATTAATTACAGCAGGCTGTCTCCGCATTCCAGTTTCCTCTTGTGCGGCTCCCGTGGAATCTGTGGCTCTTATTACACCACACAGCACAGGAAATGGCTTTCCAGGGTCCTGCAGAGGACTGCTCATGTCAGGGAAAGGGGCTCCAGCCAGGCTCCCTCTGTTGACTGCCTGTGTGGTACCCACCACCCAAAGAACCAGAACGGATGTGAACATGGGGGACATCCCTCCATTCTGTCCTTGCTGGGAGACGATGGTCATTTTCTGAGTGAGGCTACCATCCATCTGGCAGACTTGCTCTGCTGCTGGAAAAGGGGGAGTCTGCAGCAGGATGGATTTGGGGTGTAGGAGGAGGTCCTTCCTGTGCTTCATCTCTCTCACTTGAGCTGGACTGAAGAGATGTCAGGGAACCTTCATCACTGTGGTACTGAGATGGTGCTTCATGGCCTGTGCATCACGGAGGTTGGCCTCTCCAGTAGGCTGACAGAGTGTGAGGTGCTGGTCCAGAAGGTCCAGAAAGCTGGCCCTCTCTGGGAGCTATCCTGAACCCCAATACCTGAGGGGCTTTTAAAAGGAGCTGGGTGTCACCGGAGAGTAGATGAGGTCTGGTACCACTGAGTGATGAGACATCCAGGGTGGGGTGTGGAGGGCTGATCACCAGCAGCATGTGCACACCACTGGAGTGTCAGCTGAGACAATGCAGAAATGAGAGTGGCCAGAAAGGTCACTTGCAGACTCTACAAAGGTGATGATCCTTAAAACAGCCATGCCGCCCACCGGGGCCAGCAGAAGCAATAACAGACAAGGTGGGGTCAGAATGTGATGATCGTAGGAGTAAAGTGGAGGTGCTTGTGTGAACCCAGACAAGGGAAAGCAGTAGAGAACTGAGAAGGAAGGTCCCAGTAGTTGTAGTAACTGAAGGGTTGATGGTCACTGTGCCCACAGGCTCCACCAGAGCCCAGGGCTGTATGGAGCCTCCTGCAGCCTCATGGGATGGCAGCCTCACTTCCAAAAGGAAAACTGCTTGAAAATTTTTACTCAGGGCCTGATAGCACTTTTGCCCTTGATCCTCAGAGCTGGAGATCATTGCTACAAAAATTGTAATATCATCTTCCCCTTTGGGTGCTGGGGATGCACTCAGGAACAGGACATATTTGGTATGTGTACAATTCTGGATCTGAAACCTGCAGCTCACATGTAAATAGGCAAAGGTAACTAACTGCTCTGCCCTCCTGAAGGAGGAGCTGCATCACTAGGGGCCCATTCCATTTCAGTGTTGTCTCCATGTGAATGCCAGTGTTCTTTGGAAAACAAACGATGTCCAGCTGAGTTGGAATGATAGACTGCAGCTAAGCTTGTCTCTCAACCCTCTATAGGATCCGTCTGGTTCTTTCCCTGGACAAGTGCAGGCCAGAGGCTCAGTGATTCCACAGCTGCTTCACACACATGGTTCGCTTTTCTTGGCTGGTCCTGAGTCCTCCTTTGGGTTTCTTCTGGCCCTAATATAATAACGTGGCTATTCTAAGGAGCACCGCCATTTTTAGTATCTGCAAGCTGCAGCGGCTGGCTGGCTATTCCCATTGACAAGCAGGCATGGTGGCTCCGGGTCGTTGTTCCTCTGTGCTAGAGTGCGAATGAAAAACGCACACCTCTGTAAAGTCAGACACCAGAGTGTGCCCTGCTGATGCTGATGGTAGGGCTCAGCAAGAGAGGGCTGGGCTTCTTCATGAGGCACTGGGGCAAGTTCCAGCCTTTCCCATTAAACCACCACGTCAGTAAAGCACAGCATTGCTAGAAGATATCCTCTGTGCTGAGTCCAGCCAAGCTTGATGATGAGCTTGCTTGCTGGGGTTTTTGAATCTGAGGCAAACAGACTGAACACAAAGGTCCAGAGGTTACCCTAACCTGAAGCCCAGGTTGACCCAGGTTGTCTGGTTATGGACTCCACACTTCCTTGGGCGTGCTGCAGAAGCCACACACATCAATCTGAACCCCTCTGGGGAATCATGATGAGTGGGAAGACCAGTCAAGCAATGAGGTTGATTGCCTGGTTATTATGGACTAGACAGGCACCTTATCAAGGACCTTAGCTAGAGAGGCAGGCAAGCAGCCACAGAAAGTGGAGCGGGACCATTCCAGAAGCCCAGGCTAGAAAGGCAAGCAGAATTCAACCTCTCTTTCAGGGAAATACAAACTAGACCCTCCCATTTACCAGTATCCAGAAGGCTGGCCCAGGTTGCTGTGGGAATATGAGGGCAGGAAGCAGGGGTCAAGGGCTGACTGTCAAGTGTGTCTGTTCTGTCCAGGAGCTCAGTTCGCAGGCCCCATAGGAGGCTGCCCTGAGACCTACCAGTTCTCTAGCACAGGCTGGTGGGTCCCATGTGATGGCTTCACCTCACTGGCAGGTTGGAATACTAATGCAATGTGACACCCACATGCAGGGCACGGCGGGATTCAGAGAGCTTGTCTAGACAGCATGGACACAGGGGAGTCTGCCCTCCTAAGGCTTGGAGGAAGCATTCCTCCATGAAGGAAGTTTTTTGTTTTTTTAAATCACATTCTAATGTTCAGTTCTCTGTGGCTCTTAGGTTCAGAGCAGTGAGCATCCTGTCTTCATTCCCCGACAATTACCATCCAGAATTTGACACCAGCATCCCAGGAGCTTCTCGGGCCGCAGTAATACTGCTGCACCAGAAAACCAGCTGTACTGGGAAGGCACCCACAGCTGGGGCATCCGAAGCTTTGCCTGACCTGTGGTCTGCAGGTGGTACCCAAGCTACTACCTCTTAAACCAGCTCAGCTGCTTTATCGGGTCACAATTGGATAACCCAGTCTTCCAGGAAAAGCACTGGGAAGAAAACAGGCCTTGATGCGACCTACCTCTTGCTGGTTCCACTTGCAAGAAGACAGAATGTGGGCCGAGCCACCTGGTTCTACATTTGCAGTTTTTAATTGTGTGTTTATTTTGTTTTTCGGTTCTCAAATTGAGCCCGGGGTGCTCTGCAATACACTGGTGGCATGAGTTTACTGTTATTAAGCAAGACTAATAAAGACACTTGTGTCAGTGGGTGGCAGACCCTCTCCACGTGCATGACTGAGTCCTGTGCCATCACAGCTGGCGGTTACACCATGCTGGGAGACCTTTTGAGCTATTAGTTCACAGACCAGACGGGTGAGGGGAAAGGAGACAGAGAGGCTGGTGTTGAGGGTGAGGGTGGGGACTGGGGAGGCTGTTTGCACCCTCTGTCCCCCTGTCCTTTGTCTCTGAACTGATGCTCTTTTCTCCCACAGAACTGCGAGTTAGCACATCACCCTTCTTTGATTCAGGCGCAACCACTGTGTTTAGGAAGCTACTCCATGGAACAGAATTTTTGGACAAGATTTACTGGAAGTTAAGAGATATCATTCTCCATATGAACTGGAAATGTTTCATTGGCTCAACTTATTTAATAAAGTAGAGGGAAGGATGAATTTGTGAATCATATGAATTTGGCACCCTCAATAAATAGATCCAGATATGATGGAACACAGAAGGAAAACCACGTGATCATGAACTGGTAGTTACCAGCTGTGGTGTCACACACCTTTAATCCCAGCACTTGGGAGGCAGAGGCAGGCAGATCTTCAAGTTTGAGGCCAGCCTGGTCTACAGAGAGAATTTCAGGACAGTCAGGGCTACACAGAAAACCCCTGTCTCAAAAGATCAAACCAAACTAAACCAAACAAAAACAAAACAAAACAAACCCCACATTTTACAGAGATGCATCAATTCAAGAAAGTGTGTGATGATATTTGATGGCAGCTTTTTTTTCAACACTTATTTATTTCTTCAAGTTATTTTTCAGTCACAGTCCCCTCCCTCCTCTCTGTCCCGATCCCACCCTCCTACCCTCTACCCCCTCTTCCTCCTATTCACTTTTCTTTTTTTAATTTAAGGTATATCTTTTCTCCCCAACAGCTCCCCCTTTTAGTCCAATAAAAAGGCTCTTTTTCTTATAATAATAAATATAATACAAAACAATAAGAACAATTAGGCAACAATTATGAAAATTATAAGGTATAACATACATTCCCAATGTCCAGCCCATGTGTATTTGGCAACTGATAATAATAATGTTCTATTATCTATCTAGATGAATTTAAAGTTCTATACCTAACTCAGTTTTCATCCTAACTTGCTTTACCAACTTTGATGTGGTTAAAGACTAGATAGTTATAGCCTCACAGTTAACTTTTAAATTGTTTAGAATTAAAAGGATGGCAGCCTTTAAGAAGACAGAATGACTGGGTTTCAAGAAGGACCCATGCTCTGAGAAAAAAACCTATGAAATGACCTTCTCTGTCTTGGGAACAGGTGTGGGAAGGCATAGCATTCCAAGGCAAGAAAATACACTTTCAGTTACTGTTCTCAGCACTGTGACCAAATGCCTCACCAAAACCAACTAAAGGCAGAAAGAGTGTCTTCAACTGACTGCTCCGAGGGCTTCGAGCCTGGCATAGCCTGCAATGACCGCAGGAGTGGCTTGGTCTGTGGTATCTACCAGGACACAGGCAGAGGGAAAAGATATGCCTCAGATATTTGTCTCTAGTCTTTCATTTTCCTTCAGCTGCAGACCTTAGCCTGCGGACTGAGGTACCCATATTCAGCGTTGGCCTTGCTCAGTTAAGCTTTTTCTGAAAAGCCCCACCACCACCTCACAAACATATACATCCAGTCAAGCCGACAAAGGAATTAACAAGCCACCACAAGAGTTGCCAAGCTTTTAGGAGAATTCTCCTCCGACAACACTTTTACAAAGACTGGAGAGAGTTGCATTCCTCATGTCAGGAGTTCACAGCTAAAGCCACTGGATAAATGTGGGAAGTGTTTAACTGAAGGGATGACTTTTAAGCAACATTTGTAATAATGACAAGTTAGCAACAGCTCAGAAATTGAATGATGCAATCTCATCAAACAAGGTATTCTGGTGAAACCAGTGCACTATAAATTCAGGTAAGGATGTGGAGGTGTTGGCATAGAACTATGGCCATAGTGCCCTTCCATGTAAAAGTTACTGGGTACTATGACCCAACCTTTATTTTATTTTTAATTATTCTTTTTGTTCAGTTCTACTATTGGTTTTTGAGATGGGACTCGATGTGTAAACAAGCCTCAAGCTTGGTGATTCTCCTGTCTTGAACTCCTAAGGGCTGGGACTGCAGCTGTACACTTGCACACCAGGCCATGGCTCCATTTTCATTGTAAAAAAATGTAAAGAAAGACAAAAGCAAAAGTTTGAAGGAAAATACTGTGATTAGAGTCATGCAGAGGCCTTTGTGGCTGTAGAATCTGTTTTTCTGGTCACATCCCGGTACCCATTTTCATTGTTTTCAGTGGACATTGGTTACTTTTGCAATTAGACAAAAAAAAAAAAAAAGTCACAGTCAAACTTGTTTTCTTTTACCTTGTGAGTTTTTGTATTTTTTTTTATTGTGTCTGTTTTTCCAGCTTGGTCTTAGAACTGTTGTGGTGACCTTGTCTGAAGCTCTTCAGATGCTTATTAACTGCTATATAAATTATACATTTTTAAAAAAGAGGAGAGGAGAATAGATAGCTAGAGTCTCATAGTTAAATTTTGAGTTGTTTAGGAATCAAGAGGGTGTTCTGGATCTAAGAAGATGTTTTTAAAATTGTGATGCAAGTTAGTATGAAAGCTGAGTTAGATATAGAACTTTAAACTCATGGAGATGGTTAGATAGTAGAATGTTAAAGTCAGGTGCCAAATACATATGGACTGGACATTGGGAATGTATGCTAAATCATATAACTCTCATAATTGTGGCCTATTTATTTCTGTTGTTTTATATTGTATTTATTGTTATAAGAGAAAGAACCATTTGTTGGACTGAAAGGGGGAGCTGTTGGAAAAAAAAAAAGGGTAGAGGATGGGGGGTTGAAGGGGAAGAGGGGGGAAGGGTGGAACAGGAGGGGGGAGTAGGAAGGGGATTGTGATTGAGATGTAACTTGAAGAAATAAAAAATAAATTATTAAAAAAAAGAGGAGAGGAAGGGGGACTGGATGAGGATGAGCAGGAGGATCTAGATGGAGTGGTGGAGTGCCATGGTAAATAGAAGAATGAATGAAATTGTCAAATCATAAGAGAAACAGCACATTACACAAAATAATTGCTCTGATCCCACAAGTGGGTTCCTGAAAACCTTAAGCTGTATGTCCTGATGGACTCAGCCTCTTTAGGCTTTCAGAGGCCATATGCAATGAGGCCTGGTATTTCCTCTTTACTTTCCAAATCATCAGCAGCCTGGGCCTGGGGCAAACTCAGCTATGTTCCTACATAGTTGTGTTACAACACAAACCACTGTCCCATTTATCTCTTTCAAATGCCTATCCTTAGAAAGTTAACAAATGTTTCTACAAACACTTGTAATTTCTTTTTTGAAAAAGAGATAGCCTTTTACAGTAGACATGTTAGTTTAGAAAGACAACAGAGCCCTCTTCTTTTCCTTCTTTTGTGACTGAAATGTGACTGTCCCAAGCAGAAGGGACAGGAAAGCACTCCTCCATTGCTGGTCGGAGTGCAAACTTGTACAACCACTATGGAAATCAGTCTGGTGATATCTTAGAAAACTTGGAATAGCTCTACCTCAAGTCCCAGCCATACCACTTCTGGATATACATCCAAATGATTCCTCACCAAACCACAAGGACATAGCCTCATCTATGTTCATAGCAGCCTTATTTATAATAGCTAGAAACTGGAAACAACCCAGATGTCCCTCAACAGAGGATTGAATAAAAAAAAAAAAAACTGTGGTAAATCTACACAATGGAATACTACTCAGCCACCAAAAACAATGAAATCATGCCATTCACAGACAAATGGATAGAACTAGAAAAACTCATCCTGAGTGAGTAACCCAGACTCAGAAGGATGCACACAGCATCTATTCACTTACAATTGGATTTTAGCCATATAGTACAGGATAACTATCCTACAACCAACACACCAAATAGGTTAGGAACATAGACTTTGTTACTTATCAATGGGACAATTTGCCCTAGGGGTGCTACCATGTAGGCCCCCAGTGCAAGAGAAAGCTCATAGCCCTCATATGACTGTTGAACTGAGAGGGGCTGATTTCTAGGGACACTCCACATCAGAGAAGTGGGATGAGTGGGAGAGGGAGGAGAGGGCGGGAGGGTGGAACTGGGAGGGGTGGAAAGAGGGCACTATGATGGAGATGTAACTAGATGTAATAAATAAACATTATAATAAAA
Organism: Lophiomys imhausi; assembly: GCA_907164525.1. Lineage (NCBI taxonomy): Eukaryota > Metazoa > Chordata > Mammalia > Rodentia > Muridae > Lophiomys > Lophiomys imhausi. The sequence continues at coordinate 2,174,848 of CAJQZJ010032670.1, forward strand.
AAAAACAAAAAATTGTCTGTTAAATTGAAAACAACATATCAGTTCTTCCTGAAATGCATTCTGTGTGAACGGAAGAAAGCAGGCCCCATATCCTCCAAATCCTAGAGACAGTACTTAGCCAGCAGTGAGGCTACCCCAGGGCTGGTGCTGTCTTTCTCATTTACAAGAAACAAAATGATACTAAAAAACAAACTTGAACTGTCTCAGCATATGTGAAATCCTGGGTTCAAGGCACAGTGTGCTGAAAAAAAAAAGAAGAAAGAAAAATAATTATATTCTAATGTGGTGTTTCACACCTGTAACTCCAGCATTATAATGTGCATTTAATTTTTACAGATCCAGTCCTTGCAGTAATAGGCAAGTAGATCACACAGTTCACATTTCACAGGGTAAGATGGAAGAATCAGTAAATCAGAGTCAGCCTCCTAAATGATGTCGGTCTTCGTAAGAAAGCTGACGATTCTATCACCTCTTATGTGCCAGGCACTTAGCGTGAGCTCATAGACTAGGTCACTGCTTTCATTTGGGAGGACAGTTTCAATGAGGGACTTTCTACACTGGGTGTGTCTGCAGGCACATCTGTGGGAAACTGTCGTAATTAAATAAATGTGGGACGGCCAAGCCCATTGTGAGTGGTGCCATTCCCTAGGCTACATATTCTGAACTGTTTAAGAATTGATCAAGCAAGCTGAACACAAGCAAGCAAGCGTGAGCATGTCGGTCACTTCCCTCTGTTCTGAGCTGTGGACCTGAAATAAAACTTTTTTTTCCTCCTAAATAGCTTTTATGTCAGGGTAGTTCATCTCAGCAGAAGAAATGAAACTAGAACAAGGGTTGTGTGTGTATACTGTGCATGGTACTGTTGCCCATCTTGGGAGGAGATGTCTTCGCTTTCCTGGTTGATCTGTTCCATTGTCTCACTCAGAGTCTCCCACGGTGCCCCTAGGCTTGGTGCCACTTAGCTTGTGAGATGGAAAGATGTATTACAGTGTTGGGGCTAGCCAGCCCTGAGGGAAATTCCTAAGCAGGAGTCTCCATACTGCAGAGAACAAAGAAACCAAGGATTCTCTCCAGGCTTGCTACTCTGTGAATGGGAAAGCAGAGGCCAAGAGAAAATGAGTAGATTCTCCACCCAGACCCCACCCTGAAGTGGGTTATTGCTGGGGATATAGTCAGTCCTGTTCTTACATTTTCAAAAGTCTCTGTCTGTCTGTCTCTCTCTCCCTCATCACCTTTCTGCTTACCACTCAAGAAATCTAATACACTGAAAAATATAATATGCTATTTTATTCAAGTAATATGATATTTTATCAATAAACAAGACAAAACAAAAAAAACTATTCAAGGCCAACCATATACCCTTTTATGCCTCTTCAAGACTGACCTCCCAAGTGATCCCTCTGATCCCTATGTTTATGAACTTTCTGCTAATGGTGACACCAATGTGTGAATAAAGATCTTTGGAGGACCACACAGTGAGAACAAAATGGTTCATGTTCATCTGGACTTAGGCTGCCGTGGACCCTGAAGTCTTGACACTTTACCCAGCCACATTACCTTAAAAGTTAAGTAATGTTATTGTTTAATAAGGGTAATTCAATTATTTAAATTCATACCTTGATTTCAAAACTTGGGAGACAAGGACAAAACAGGCTCCTTGTGTGTTTGAGGCCAATCTAATCTACAGAGCTCTACAGAGCAAATCAAGAAAGCCCAAGCTACAAAGAGAAACCCTCTCTCAATAAGGATAGATATATCCACATAGAAATTAAATCTCCAAAGAAAGGAGAAAAGGAAAGAAAAAAATATGTAAATGCATACCTTTGTTCCCAAAACATGGGAGACAAAGACAGAGACAGATTGGTTTCTTTTGAGTTTGGGGCCAACCTAATCTACAAAAAGCCAGAACAACACAGAATAAACCTGTTTTAATCAATTAATAAATGTATGTCAACTGTAGAGGAGAATTCTTAAGCTCCATACAGTCTTATTCTGTATTTTCAATTTAAAATAGATTTTATATATGTCATATATATGTAATACTATTACACGCCATCCTTTCATATGGCATAAATGGAGACTTACAAATGTCTTTCTTCTGTTCAAACGAAGAACAGAAAATATTCCTTAATTGATTTGTTCACCCTGCACATCCAAGGCATTTTGGTAATTGCAGAACTATATGTTACTTGTGAGAAATTATATATTTTCAGAACAACAGGACCAGAGTCCAAAGAAGACAAGTAACCCAGATGATCCAGCCTCATAGAATGTCTCAATAGCTGTTTCCTCAAAAATCTTCATCAAGAACAACTTAAAACAGCTTTCTGAGATGGCCCAGCCTCAAGGACTGAACTGTCTTACCAAAGTCCAGCTTCGAAGTACAAACTGCTCAGGACATTCAAATTGCTGAGCACATAGAGACTGGACAACAAATGTTACAATTTACTTGCTTGACCATTTTTTTACATTTTATTTGGGCCCCCAAACAGGTTTTCTGCATCCCAGTTCAGCAGGAAGCAGTTTTAAGAGAGCGACGTCCCATTCCCAAAAAGTGGGGTGGATGATTCCTTGGTTATTTGATGGGTTATAGATTGTTTAGGGGGAATGGTTACAAATTTTTATATTGTCTTCTTAAGCAAGGTGTAGAAAGTTAGACTTGGAGATCTCCTTTTCCTTTCTCTATGCTTCTTTCTTTCTTATATAGGGGGGAAAGACTTGAAAAGAAAAAGAGGGGGGATATATGTATATAATATAGAAATGATAAGATATAAGGATAGTTTATTGAATCTGCTCTGAAACTCAAAACTATTGTTATTCTTTAAGTAAGGTTATCTTTTGATACATTGGTGTAGAATTTTGTATATTGATACAAAAATAAGGTTAAAATTTGATTAATTGGTATAGAATTTTATATTTAGACACATGTATATTTCAACTTATATAAGGTATTGTGCCTATACAAATCATTTAAAAGTACAGGTTTACTTCCGGTCCTTTTATGGGTTGCTATTGCAATCTATTTAGGAGTCTGGATAATACAGGTTGATTGCTGGCCAGTCAAGCCAAATACTAGTCTTAATTTATCACAAAATAGACTTAATAGGTTAAACAGATAGTAAATGGTTAAAATATACAGTTTGCTTGTTCAAAGATAGATAGATAGATGATAGATAGATTTATAAATAAAATAGATAGATGTCTTCAAAACCCTCAGAGGCATACAGAAAATGCATTTAAAGATGTTTTTATTATTTTAAGAATTGTTTGACTTAAGACAGTCAGCTCCTGACAGCTCCCATTTGACTCGGAAGAAGACAATGAGCATCAAAAAGAAATCTCCCATCAGGAGATAATTCCTATTGGGCAAAAATGCCCCTGCTCTCTCAACAGAGTATACAAAGTCCAAAGATGGACCAGAGCTTAAATGCAGGTAAGTTGATGTCCTGATTCTTCAGAGACAAAATGGGAAAATCCTTATTTCTTGGTGCACAATTTAGTCTGTGAAAAATGCTTGGCCAGAAGGCTGAAGATGATGCTCCAATGATACCAAGAGATATTTGGGACTGTCTAGGCAACAAATTGTCATATTTCTTTTTGGAAGCTGCTCTCCTATGCTTCCTACTCACTCAAATAATAACTTTATCCCTTCTTATGTCTTTGATGGGGTTGAAGGCATAATAGTTATAAAATTTCAATTGAACTTGGGTTGTTTAAGATTTAAAAGGATATTTTCAAGTCTAAATAAAATCTTTAGGTCTATAAATATAGGATATTATAGAAATTATTTAGGTTCAGAACTTTAGACACAGTAAGATAGATGACTTTTTTCTTCTTCAAGATTGCCTGATACAAATAGGCTAAGCATTATGTACATAACTTTTATATATGGTTTTCTTGATTCTTTCATATTTGTTCTTATGGTTTTTACTGATGAGTTAAAAAATTTAGCTTTTTTTTTTTTAGACAAAAGGAGGGAATTGTTGGGGTAGTATTAAGCATTCTAAATGTTAATTGGCCCTGTTTGCTGTCTGTTACTTACATTGACTCTGATTGGTTAAATAAAATGCTGAGGCCTGAGATTCGGCAAAGACAGAGAAAGGTGGGACTTCCTGGGATCAGAGCAGGAAGCCTGCGCTTTAGACAGAGAATTAAAGCATTCCAGCCAGCATCAGGAAGAAGAAGGAATTCCAGCCAGGAGCAGCAGGAAGGAGGCACACACCATGGGTTAGAGAAAAGAACCTCATTCCACATGGCCAGAAACATCAGCATATCGTGGAGTATGGCAGTCCAAGGGGACGTATGTATATATGGGATCATATTTGGGTAATAGAATTACGAGCTAGTTTAGATGGGCTAAGATTGTACAACTCAGGCCAAGGCTTGTTAAAATCCACATGGTGTCTGTGTGTGTTCATTTATAATGGTGGGTTAAGAATTAACGGCTGCCAAACCAATTAACAATAATCAAAATACTGGGTAAATACTTTAATTAGCCATATTTTTTTTTACATCGTATCATGTGGGTTTTAGGTTTGGACTGGCTTTCATACTGTTTGAATCCTTCTTTTGCCAGTGAGATTCTTTGTCCCATCTTTCTAGGAGCTTTCCCCCTTTGGAAGCTCTACCCTACATCTTCACCTTGCTCTAGGATAGTCTGAACACCTTCTTAGACATCTTAATACCTTACAGAGTCTGGTCTGTATCCAGGAGGATTTCCAGGAAGGCAACTGGTATACCACAAATTGCTATAACTAAAGGACGCTATAGTATTTGTTGTCAATCAAACAATGTCCAGCATGTGTATGTTGGCTCTTCTGAACTAATGTGTGTGTGTGTGTGTGTGTGTGTGTGTGTGTGTGTGTGTGTGTGTGTAGGTCAGAGGGCAATGTCAGGTGTTGCAACCTACAATGTTGCCTGAAACTGAAACCTTATTAACAAAGTTATTTATTAATAACTATAAACTGTTATATTAGGCCAGCAGAGCAGCTGGCAGCAGTAGCCAGGTGGGAAGGCTGTTGGCCTGATGGCAGGCCTGACCCGAGCTGGAGACCTGAAATCTGAAAAAGGCCTTTGGCCACCTGAAACTAAAACTCTGTTAACAAATGTATTTATTAATAACTGTAAACTATTATATTATGCCAGTGGAACAGCCAGAGCCAACCTGGCGGGAAGCCTGTGGGCCTTGTGGGTTTGGGTTGTCCTGGGGATAAGGCCTGGGACCAAAGACAGTCCTTTTCCAAATAACTAAATGCACCAAGACCTTTTAATGTCTCAACTCTTAGGTCTTAGCTGACTCTCAATTAGCTCATCTAAATTAGCCGGACCAACTATTCTGAATCCACCATGTGGCTTGCTGAACCTGCAGGACTCACAGAGCTCACACCCAGATGTCCTGCTGCTTCTGAGTCAGTGGGAAGAGAGCTTCCTCTGTATTTTCCCAGGATTCCTTTCTTCCTCCCAGGAAGTCCTGCCTTCCTATTTTCTCTCTGCCCAGCTAAATGGCCAACAACAACTTTTATTGGCCACTTAGGGAGTCCTTAGAAAGGGAAGTACAAGACCTTCCTCCAAAAGTTACTCTTTAGGCATGGTCTACATTTTTTTTTAGACAGTCTCTCACTGTCCAGAAACAATTCACCAACTTTTTAAAGACCAGTTGGCCAGCATGCCCCAGGGGTTTCCTGTCTTCACCTCCAGCTCTGGGATTAACAACAAACCCTGCAATCCCAGGCTTTCTTTGCATATAAATCCTAGGGACAGAAGTCACCCCCTCCTGCTTGCATGGCAGGCACTTCTCTGACTGTGCCATTTCCCCAGCCTCAGCTAGTCTTTTCCAGTGAACTATTTTCAAAGTCCATAGCAGTGAAATTCCTGAAGGAAATGCCTGTCTTCTTCTATTTCTTGTCAGCTGTCCAGGAGCCCCTTTCCTTGTGTAATGACTTCCTCATTGTGGATACTGTTATGGGATATGATATGTCCTGATTTCCCCAGTAGAAGCTGAGTGGGGCTCTCTCTTTCCCTTACATCCTGAAAGGCAGGGGCTGGTCATGTGACTTCTCACTCTAGATGCATATCAAGGGAGGAGTGCACAACCTTCTTGGCACATAGTCTTACCTAGCCCTGCATAGTGACTTGTCTCATATACTCATGGTGGAAAGAAGGAAAGAAGGCAAAGTTGGCCTAAGTAGACAAGAGAAGACAGTAGAGGAGGCTTGATCTGGGGAAAGCCCACTCTCCTAAGAAAGCTGTTGATACCTCTTAATACACTAGGTACCTTTTACCAAATACTCTGCTTACCAAATCCACTGTGCCATCAAAATTCTGCCTAATTTTTTGGGTTAATAAACTGTATTCAAATCATATCAGCTCCTAAAATTCACAGAGTAAAGCTTCCCGTTCCCAGTACATATGTCTTTAGTGTCCAATGACATGGTAAGGAATGAACTGCAATCCAACATTTGAGGATGTGTTGGAGTAGACGAAAGGTCACGTGAGTGTGTGGTAGGAAGAGGAACTCCCTCAAGCCAGGATAAGAGTCCTCAGAAGCTGCCAGTCCCACTGGACTGCTCCTGGAACCCTCACTTTGAGAACTGTGAGAAACTGAATGTGCGCTGTTTGAACCTTGGATCTCTGGATTTTTCTTTCAGCTGCCTGAGAGATGGACAGAGGGGTAATCTTCCTATATATGTCACAAGAGAACATTGTCATTTATATAGAAGGACAGACCAGATGCTCTGAGCTTTGCTTTTGAGAGGGAATTTGATATGAGTTTTGGGATGAGAGATGTTGACACTAGCAAACTGGCACCTTGAAGAAACATCTTCACAAAAGACTAGTTAGTGGAAATAAGAATAGAGCATACCAGTGAGTGGAATCCACATCCATATGACTTGGTTGTCCACAGACACTTCTCCTGGATACCTTTGTGCTACTAGGACCACTGACATAGGCTGGGTGTGTATTCAGCAAGCTTTGTCAAATAGAAACCTTGGCTCCAGAAGACTCTGTAAACTCCCTTGAAGGCATTTGCTGGGTCATAGGCCACGTCCCTGGGGTGTGAGTGGACATGGCCCTAAGGTCAGGAATAGGTTTTCCTGTGCCCCCAACTGCGTTTGCTGTTATGATCAGAGTCAGGGTGGCCTCAATGAGTTGTCATGTTCTGGGTGCTCTGTGGACCTCCAGGCTCTGGTGACAGATCCCTGAAGTTCTTGGCCATGACCTTGTTTTCCATGTCAATGAAGGCCCCTTCTCAGGGTCCCTTGATGTAAATACTGTGATGAAGGTGCAGTCTCTATGGAAACCATATCAATAACTGTGACCATGCTGCACATCGATGGTGTTGTACTCCTGTGTAAGGTGAGGGCTGTTATCTTATAGATGTTATCATCTTATAGATGAGGAGACAGACGCACAAAGTGTTCAGGAATGCCTCTCCGGGTGTGGCAGAAGGATGTAGAAGCACCTCCAGAGGGGATGCTGAAGCCCAGACACCATGGACTCAGGGACTCTTGGCCATCTTTCAAGCTTTTTCTCCGCCCTTGTCTGAACTGTTTCCTTGCAGCGCTCAGTTCGCTGACATCAACATGGCATCACCAACTACTTCAGTTGGAGTAGTAGCTGCCTGGAGTCAGTCCACGGCCCGTGGCTGAAGTTTCAGCCCCACAGATGGCCTCTCTCAGAACTGCCATTGCATATCTCCTGCCTCCTCGAGCTGTAGATATAAAACCATCCCATGGCCACTACTTTGGTTTAAGGGTTGGAAAATCACAGGAATCAAGAAAGTTCTGTTAGGCATAGAACTTGTCCTCTCTGGGCACTCCCTCATATACCAGTGTGTGTTCACCAATCTAGAAGTTTCCAGAACCCTGGCATTCAGGATTTCCTGTGGAGGGTTCCTTTCAGACTTGTCTAACCTTTGGGTGCTGAGAAATATTATTGTGTACAAACTTGACACTCACGAACCACACAGTCAGGTTACACACACACACACACACACACACACACACACACACACACACACGCATGCACACACACACCCACATGCATGCACACATGTACACCACCACCATCACCACAACAACAAAAATGCACCCACACCTCTCAACATAACTCATAATACCATAAGCAAACTCATACTTTCGCTTGGGCTACAGTTGTACGTGTGCTCACCACATACAGTCCTCAGGCAGCAGGCTGAAAGGCTTCATCTTCAGGAAAGACAAATGCATTTGAAGGGAGAGAGCTTAGACATAATCCTACTGAAGGAATTTCTTGTTTGAAAAAGCCACCAAGAGAAGTGTCCCCCCAGGGTCAGTACACAGAGTTTAAAGAGATTGTGCTCCAAGGTGGGTAGGCTATATCTTGAGCTGACAGCCAGACGTGACAAGTGGTTTTGAAGGCACAAAATATACAGGACTGAGGGATTCAAGGAGTCTTGCATTAAGATTCTAGAGAGCCAAGAAGACTAGGCTGTAAAAAGAAATAATTAAACTGTTTAACCAGTATTTATTTTATTGTAATTGGTTCAGCAGCTGTTAATCTTTAAGCAGACATTATAAATGAGCACACAGGACACCACGTGGATTTTCACAAGCCTTGGCCTGAGTTGTGCAATCCTGGCCCATCTAAGCTAGCTCTTAATTCTATTACCCAAATATGACCCCATATATACATACATCCCCTTGGACTGCCATTCTCCATGATATGCCGATGTTCCTGGCCATGTGGAATGAAGTTCCTTTTTCTAACCCATGGTGTGTGTCTCCTTCCTGCTGCTCCTGGCTGGAATGCTTTCTTCTTCCTGCTCCTGGCTGGAATGAATTAATCCTCTGTCTAAAGCACAGCTTCCTGTCCTAATCCCAGGAAGTCCCACCTTTCTCTGTCTTTGCCCAATCTCAGGCCTGAGCATTTTATTTAACCAGTCAGAGTCAATATAAGTTACAGACTGCAAACAGGACCAATTAATTAACATTTAGAATGCTTAACACTCCACCAACACTAGGTAATGTGTTTCAGGGTCAGAGTCACTTGAAGGGGTCCTTATAGGCAACTGTGTGAAGCTGTGAAGAGGACCCTCAGATGCTGGAGATGCCAGGACTGTAGGGTGTCTACCAAGGAGAGCTGAAGGACTAGTGCAGCAGGTCCAAGAGAGAGGCCAAGTGTGCTGTAGGCATACAGACAGGAGATTCAGGGCTTCCCAAGACTGTTATATCCTTCAAGATTTCAGCACAAACCTGGATACTGGGTGTGGTGCTTGCCTTGCTGGGTTTTGGTCTTGTGTTGGTATTATCTTTCCTTTCTGTGTCTCCATTATCCACTTTAGAAATAGGAGTGTTTCATTTGTGATACCAACTAGCAGCAGATCAAAACAGATGCTGAGACACACAGTCAAACATTAGGTGGGGCTCTGAGAGTCCTATATAAGAAAGGGAGGAGGAATAGAGAGACCCAGAGGGGACAAGAACAACACATGAAGATCAAAAACCCAAGCAACCTAGGTCCCTAGAGGGTTACAGAGACTGAAATATTAATAAAAAGAAGAAGAAGAAGAAGAAGAAGAAGAAGAAGAAGAAGAAGAAGAAGAAGAAAAAGAAGAAGAAAGCTTAGATTAGACCTAGACCCCTCAATACAAATATAGACAATAGACAACTTGGTCCTCATACATATCACTTAGCAAGTGGGGGACAGTCTCAATCATAGACTCTGTTGCCTGTTAGTGGGACACTTCACCTTAGCTGAGCTGCCATGTCAGACCCCAGAGCAAGAGGAAGCTCTTAGCCCTCATGTGACAGATGAACTGAGGGACATTGAAATGTGGAGACCCCCCTCACCCAAAGAGAAGGATAGGAGGAAAGGGAGAAGAGGGTGGGAGGGTGGGGCTGGGAGGGGGTTTTGATCGAGATGTAACTTGAATTAAGAAATAAATATTAAAAAAAGAAAAGAAATGGGAGTGTTTATTCTATGCTATTTTATATTGGAAGCATCTATTTATCTTTAACAAGAGCTCAATGTAAAGAGATTGTCTTGAGTCTAAGAAGATAGTTTAGGCTTTTGAATGGTATTGAGATTGTTGAAGACTAAGGTGGCTTTTAGAGGTAGATGAAATACATACTTTTCTGTTGTTTTGTTTTCAAGACAAGTTTTCTCTGCGTAGCCCTAGATGTCCTGGAACTAGATGTGTAGACCAGGCTGACATCAAACTTACATTCAATTGCCTCTCCCTCCCAAGTGCTGAGATTAAAAGCATGCACCATCATGCCTGGCTTGAAGTGCCTTTTATGAGACAAAAATGAGATACAGGTGCAAAGGGTGGAATGATAGGGTTAACAGTGATGCATTTTGACACTAAGATGACAAGGCATGAAGATGTGGTGGTTAATCTTCATCATCAGCATGACTAGGTTTAGAGTCACCATGAAAATACCATGGATATGTCTATGAGAATATTTATAGGAGCATACAGAGACCTACCCTAGGTGTGGGTAGGACTCCATGGATGGAATTCCTAGACTGAATGAGAAATAGAAATTAACTGAGCACCAGCATTCATGTCTGTCTGCACCCTGACTGCAGATGAGATGTGAACTAGCTAGAAACCATTTCCAGTTTCCAGCTAGGACTCGTTCCCTGCCATCCAGTTTCCAGCTAGGACTCCTTCCCTGCTGTCGGTGACGGACTGTACCCTCAATCTGAGAGCCAGAATGACCCTCTCCTTTCTTAGCTTATTTTGCCAGGTATTTGTCACAAGAGGGAGGAAAATAATTGACACAGCCCCAAAACCACACAGCTCATGATCAAACATAATCTACTATCTAGTCACAATTACGGCACGTAAACTTTAGCTCCTAATTCTTTGTTTTTTACTGTTTATTTATTACTTCAATTTACATCTCCATCACAGTCCCCTACCTCCACCCCTGCAGATCCACTCCCTCACTCACCCTCTCCCCTTTCTCCCACCTATCCTACAACTCCAGTGTGGGGTACTCTACATATCAGCCCCGTTCAGTTCAGCAGCCATATGAGGGCTAAAAGCTTCCTCTTGCACTGGGGGCCTACATGGCAGCACCACTAGGACAAAGTATCCCACTAACAAGTAACAAAGTCTACATTCCTTTCCTTTCAGTCTGTTTGTTGTAAGATAGCTGTCTTGTACTATATGGCTAAAATCCAGTTATAAGTGAATGGATCCCATGAGCATCTTTCTGGGTCTGGGATAGCTCACTCTGGATGAGATTTTCTAGCTCCGTCCATTTGGCTGAGAATTTTATGATTTCCTTGTTTCTGATAGCTGAGTAGGATTCCATTGTGTAATTGTACGACAGCTTTTTTTTTATCCATTCATCAGTTGAGGGACATCTGGGTTGTTTCCAGTTTGTAGCTATTACAAATAAAGCTGCTATGAAGATAGTTGAGGAGATGTCCTTGTGATTTGGTGAGGAATCATTTGGATGTATACCCAGGAGTGGTATGGCTGGGTCTTGAGGTAGAGCTATCCCACATTTTCTAAGATATCGCCAAACTGATTTCCATAGTGGTTGTACAAGCTTGTACTCCCACCAGCAATGGGGGAGTGTTCCCCTTTCTCCACATCGTTGCTGGCATGTACTGTCATTTGAGTTTTTGACCTTAGTCATTCCAACAGGTATGAGATGGTATCTCAGAGTTGTCTTGAGTTGCATTTCTCTGATGATTAAGGATGGTGAGCAGTTACATGGTGACCCCTGACACAGCAGTCACCACACAAGCGGGTTCGCAGGGAAAGGTGAGTGCACTGTCTGCCTTGCTCCATCAGCCTCCCATTGATCAGCAGAGTCAATCAGAAGAGACAGGGGTGATATCTAAGCATTTCCCATTTTAATGTTTCATTCTCTGGCTTATATACAGAACTAAATGGGGGATTTCCACATGGGCCAATCACACTAAAGGTCATCCCATCACACCACATAGCACAGGCCTGGTAACATAGTGATCATGCACTGATCATGGGCGTGGAAGTCTTGCTCACCCAATCAGATATGCCCATGATTGGGCTTCAACTGCCCCCCAGTATCTTCTGGCTGGTGGCATCTTAGATATCTCCCACAAGTTAACTTTCATTTTCCCAGAAAAGAGATATTTCCCATAAGCCTCCATTTCCCAGGTCCCCACAATTTCTTCAAGTGTCTCTCAGCCATTAGATACTCCTCTTTTGTGAATTCTTGGTTTAGCTCTGAATCCCATTTTTTTTTTTGATTGGGTTATTTGGTTTCTTGGCGTTTAACTTCTTGAGCTCTTTATTAATTTTGGATATTAGCCCTCGGTCAGATGTGGGGTTTGTAAAGATATTTTCCCAATCTGTCGGCTGCCATTTTGTTCTAGTGACAATCGAACTCATTGGTGCAGGTGACAACTTCCTGAACAGAACACCAACAGCTCAGGCTCTAAGACCAATGATCAATAAATGGGGCCTCATGAAACTGAAAAGCTTCTGTAAGGCAAAGTTCCTAATTCTTAATGGGTTCTGCTGCACCTTACTCTGTGATAGGAACCAAACTGTCTAGAGAAGCCAGTATTCTCCACTGGGCCACCTGAGTAACAATGTATTTCAATGTTTGCTTTTCATTGGTGTGTACTAACTACATACAGTTATTGGTTTCATGACAACAATTTCAAGCATGTGTAACATACTTTTATCTAAATCACCTTCTATTACCTTCCCTGTCCTCCTCTCTGCAACAGGTTTCCTTTCTTTTGTAAATAGGTGCCCTTCCATTTTAAAGCCTCTGCTTTATCTTAAAAATCTAGATGGCACAGATGAGAGAAAATGTGATGTGTGTCTGGTCTCAGTCTGGACTGATTCACTTAGCAGGATGTTTTCCAGTCCTCCCTCCTTCCACAGATGATGGATTTACCCATTTCTCTTGAATGAAACCCCACTGTGCATATGGTCTGTATTTTCTTTATCAGTTCATCAGCTGATGGCACCCGGCTGATGCCATAACTAGCTGTTGTGAATAGAGCATCAGCAGGCATGGGTGTGCAGGCACTTCTGTTGGATGCTGAACTTTCCCTTCCTTGTGTATATAACAAGTGTGGTAATGACTGCACTATTTTACGTTCTCTTCAGCACAGATCCTCACCAACACTGGCTTCCACTTGTGTTCTTGACAATGGTCATTCTGATAGGGATGAGATGAAATCTCAATGTAGTTTGGATTTGCATTTCCCTTGTGGCTGAGAATATTCAAGTTTTTTCGTGTATATATTGTTTATTTCTATTTCTTTTTAAAATTTTACTGCATTTGTTTTCTGCTGTATATTGGGGCTGAGGTAGTATGGGGAATCTCCAGGCCTTGATGTGCAAGTACACCCTTTAGGGATTTAGACGGTTGTGTCTGTGTATATTTATTTCTATATTTCTATCTGCTCTGTTTACGATGTGGTCAGTTTGCAGGAGTTGGTTCTTTCCTTCTACCATTTGGTATTGGAGCACAAGCCCAGGCCATAAGTCTTGTTAGTAAATGCCTCTATCCACTGATCCATCTCTCCATTCTGGGTACTTCTTTATAGAGAATTGTTCAGTCCGTTTGCTATGTGTTGCTTGGATTATCTTGGTGTTTAACATTTCTGAGTTCTTTATAGATCCTAGGTGTGGCTCCTCCTCAGATATCTTCCCACATCACAATGAAGATTTTTCATGATGCAGAAGTTGTCTAATTTAATGCCACACTGTTAGTTCTTACTACTGGTCCCCAAACTATTAGCATCCTATTCAGGAACATTTTGTCTACACCTGTATCCTGAAGGATTTTTTTCATATGTTATTTTTTGGAGTTTAAGCATTTCATGTCTTAAAGTCTTTGATACATTTTTCAGTGTTATTATTTTTTTACAAGGTAACAGGGATTCAGTTTTGATCTACTGGATATGGATATTCAGTTTTCATACTATCACTTTCTAAAGGGGATGTCTTCAGTGCACCTTTTAGGGATTTTGATAGCTGTGGCTGTGTATATTTATTTCTGTAGTTGTATCTGTTGTGTTTATTCATATGTCTGTTCTTAAGCAAATATCATAGTTTTTTGTCAGTGTGGCTCAGTGGTATAATTTGAGATCATGTATCTTGGTAACTGTAGAATTCTTCTTTTTCTTAGAATTCCTCTGGATTTTCTTTTGTGCTATCTTATGAACTTCAAGGTTGTTCTGTTGTTATTGTTCTTCAATTTATATGAAAGGTATCATAGAATGTTGATGGGGAATCATATTAAATTGATAGGTCACATGGTGCTATCTTCCCAAGATCACTCCTGTTGATCCATGAGCATACTTTTATGGCCTTTCCATCTTTCAGTGTCTCCCTCAACTTCTCCATTTACTGTGGAATTAAAATTCCACAGGTCTTGAACTTTCGTGGATACGTTTATTCTTAGGTTTTATTTTTGAGAGTTTGAGATAAAGTTATTATCCAAATTTCTTTCTCAGAACATTTGTTATTGGTACATATAAAAGTTGTTGCCTGTTATACATCAGTTTTTCAGTCCACTAATTTCAGTGTTGTCTCACTACACCTCCACATGTAGCCCACAACTACAGCTCAAAACCATGTACCTCTGTTAAGATCTACCTTTTTCTGTTGTTAACAATGTCATTGACTTTGTACCTGCCAACTTCCTTAGCTGTTAGCCTGTGTGTTCTCTACCCTAATGAATGCCAATCGTGTAGATTTCTTTCCAATCTTTGTCAGTATGAAGAAAAGCTATGACACATCCATGGCAGTAGAAGCTGCTGCCTGAAGGTGCAGGTTCCTGAGAGGGTGTCACAGGGCAAAAGCAGTGCATGCTCACAATGAGCTTGTACTAACCCCATCCAACCACCCAACGTTGAATATGACAGAAAAATGGAAGCCTTAGAAGTGTTCAGAGGGCCTTTCTGGAATTTCTAACCATCCTTCATGATTCAGCCTCTTATGTGTTTAACTTTATAGAATGTAGGGTGCATGTTTAAGATAACTTTTGAAGGTCTGCCGTGTTCAGGTTCCAGCACAAGCAGCATGCAGGTTTCCCATCGCACACTCTTCCACTGCAGCCGATGGAAGGGACTGGAGGGCTGGCTGAGAGCATGACTTTGTCCATCCCACAGTATCTGTTGAGATGGTCTCCATGAGTCACCACATCCAATACCTGAAGGAACGTCACCAGCACAAAGAGAGTGTTTGTCTTTCTGCTAATAACTCTGGAAACAAGGAATACATCAAGTAAGTCCCATGTTATCTTAAAAATCTCTGGGACCTGGAGACCCTAGAAAGAATCAGGTAGCCCCCAAAACAGAATGAACACAGTGGATCAACGACACTGTCTGAACTTCCCTGGAAGGTGATTTGTGATGATGTGAGCCACTGTCATTTGTCCCAAGAACAAAGCTGTCTCCATGTCAGGAACTTTACAGAACTGCTGCTGTTGATCTCTATCCATCCTTTATGACACATAACTGTACTGTAAATTTGTCAGGGCAAATGGATGCTAAGAGATTCTGAGTTTCCTAAGTGGTATGACTGGAATGTAATACCAATTCTCAGTCCTTGAGTTCACTCAGAATCCACTGAGTAAGAAGTATGTGCTCAAAACTACAACAGACATCAGGTATCAACAGGAAAGCTGGGCAGCCTACTTAATGTCATTGGAGAGTCACTCTCCTCTCCCCATGGCTCATTGATTCTGTACTCCAGAGGTTTGTGGAAAACAGACCCACAACTCTGTATGAGACACAACTTCACCTCGGGTAGACTTACGGGAGGAACCAGAGCTGGCAATTCTCTGCCAGACTCAGGCAACAAAGCATGAGGTCAGCATTGATGACAAAAGTCTAGCTATCAAAGAAAGACAATTTATTAAAGATATAGATGTGGGGCTTCAAAGCACGTGATTTTATGGTTAAGGAATTAAGATTTCACAAAAGTAACTTTTGAAAGGGTTTATTTTGTCCTGTGGTACCAGATGGGTAAGAGTCCATCATAGTGGACAGGCTGTAGTGATATGAGCAGGAAGTTGAGACATCACATCTTCAACCTCAAATGCAACATAGGCAGAACTAGAAGTGGGATTGTCTATGAGCTCTCAAAGTCTGCCCTCAGGGACACACTTCTTTCAGCAAGGCTGCAACATTTTCCCAAACAGCAGCACCAACAGAAAACCAAGTGCTCAAATACATGAGCCTGTGTGTGACATTCTCATTTAAACCACCATACTGGTCTTTGTTATTCTACTCAACTGTTCTTTCCTTATAAAACATATTATATATATATATATATATATATATATATATTATTAAAGAAAGTATTGTCACAAGGATAGAAATGTAAAAGGTTATAAAAAGCATATGTTAAGGTCTTTCCAGTTTTTCTTTATGTAAAGAAGAAGGAGGAAGAGGATTTAGGTTTTTAGAAATCAGAAAATACTTCTAAACATATATGAATGAGTGATGGCCATAGAGACACCCCAGGAATGACAGAGGGCACAGGCACCACTGCAGAGAATGTAGACATTCAAACACATACAACCCTCTGCTGATGGCTTCCATAATCACATTCTACGGTGTTGGCAACAGGATGTGACAACAGCCAATGAAAATGGGTCCCCTGGGGGTAGCCAAAAACCAAAGATGGGCTCTTCCTGTGGGGATCGTAGTGATGATTATGATTGAGTAGTTATTTCCCCCTGAGTACACAGCGTCCAGGACCACTCTGCTCCTGTCTGAATATCCATACCCTTCCTACATATGTGGACATAGGAGAGGCACCTGTACTGTCCTCTTATCACTGGATGCTCTGGTTTCCTGTTCCCTCCCCCAATCAGAGTCCAGTGACAACATTCTGTGTGTCTCCCTGTCAGCAGGCACCGGAGCATGGAGAGCTGTGAGAACGTACATTTGAAGCACAAGTTCACTTCATTACAGAGTATCATAGAACTCTTGAAGCATGCCTCCAAACTCCATGTGATGCCATGTCCAGCTAAGCTGCACAGTGGAGGTTTACCTCACCCACAACAGAAGGGAGCTTCTCCAGTCTTCCAGAAAACAGCTAGTGGCAGAAGAGGGACCAAAGAACAATCATCCCCCTCATGTCCAGCTTCCCTGACTCCAGTACTTCCAAATGCTCTGTTGTTGGAACAGTCGTATCAGCAACCTTGAGCCCCAGAAAGGGGTGGCCACCAGATCCTCAGTGGGTCTACCACACTGGCACATGGGCACTCAGAGCCAGACTGACATCACCCCCAAGAGAGCAGGAGGGCAGGATGCTGTCATGGGGACATTAGCCTAGAAACCTAGGAGGAAATGCCACCAGATGACAAGATATATGGGGATTGGATTGGCTGGGGAAGACTGAAGGGCCTTCTCTGTCCTTCATTTGCAGAAATGGCCCTTATTCCCATCCACTGTCCAATACTCTGCACCCGAGCTGGCTGGAGGGGCCATTCTACCCTGGTAACTCTCATAGTGTGGTGTGTGCCATCCTGGCTACAAGGCTGAGATAAGAGATGTCTCCTTCAAATTTCACCACCTGGCGGCACCATCCTGTCTTATGACAGTCAGGTGACCGTGTGCTTCCCAGGCTCCTGCTGGGCCACATACAGGCTCAGGGTATGGTGGTGAAGTTGTCATAGCTGACATCCTGTGACTGCCTATGTGATGGGAAGGAGAGACACATAGTGAGAGGTCAGAGATCAGAGGTCAGACCCTAGCAAGTCAGAACTTGAGCCTGGTGACTGCTGGCAGCACATCTGAACTCAAGTGGTTCCTGTCTGTATGGTTCTCTGCAAGGAGACATTTATCCAAGTCTGATGACACCAGGTGAGAAAAACAAAAGCTCAGCACTGAGGTGTGATGGGGGACTTCAGAGACACAGGACTGATGTGTGCGTGTGTGCGTGTGTGTGATGTGTGTGTGCGTGTGTGCGTGTGTGTGTGTATGTGTGTGTGCGTGTGTGCGTGTGTGTGCATGTGTGCGTGTGTGTGCGTGTGTGCGTGTGTGTG
>CAJQZJ010032670.1:2193255-2245272 GCA_907164525.1 Lophiomys imhausi
GTGTGTGTGTGTGTGTGTGCATGTGTGTGTGTGTGCGTGTGTGTGTGTGCGCGTGTGTGTGTGTGCGTGTGCGTGTGTGCGTGTGTGTGCGTGTGTGTGAGTGTGTGTGTGCGCGTGTGTGTGTGTGCGTGTGCGTGTGTGTGTGTGTGCGTGTGTGCGTGTGCGTGTGTGTGTGTGCGTGTGTGTGCGCGTGTGTGTGCGTGTGCGTGTGCGTGTGCGTGTGTGTGTGTGTGTGTGCGCGTGTGTGTGTGTATGCGTGTGTGCATGTGTGTGTGTGCTTGTGTGTGTGCGTGTGTGCGTGTGTGCGTGTGTGTGTGTGCGTGTGTGTGTGTGCGTGTGTGTGCTGTGCATGTGTGTGGTATGTGTATATGTGGTTTGTGAATATTTGTAGTATGTGGGATGTACATGGATGAGATGTGTTTTATATATGTACACACAAGGAGAACGCTGAACTCTAAGGTACCGACTCAGTGCTGCAATCTGGAGGCTGAAACCCTTTCGCCTTGACACATGGGCCCGCCTAACGCTTTGCGCTTATTACGACAAGGCCCGCCCACACTACAGCCAAGGTCCATTTACTATAGACGTGGCCCAACCACACTGTCGAGGGTCTGCTGACTCCACATATCTGATTGTGGCACACGGAAGCAGCAGTGTGAAGACGAGTGTTTGAATGACACCTGGCTGCCACAGCCAAACCAAGATGCTGGTCACAGAACAAGTCATAACTACTTTGTATCCACCGGGGAGCATGGTGCAGGGGTGGACAGTGTGGGCCTTAGGGGTTCTATGTAGGTCATGGGTGGAAATAAATGGGGGCAGCTGTTTCCTGAAGTCAGCCCCCATGTACAGAACAGGGGCTGGGCTTCTTACTTGTCCCGGCATTGTCAGGTGTCTGATTTTTATCACGAGTCCTAATGTATAGCTCCGTGCCTCTGGGCCTCTGCTATGAATTATCCCTTCCCATGATGGCAGTATCTGGAAAGATGGTTTACTACAGGGTGTAATAATAATTCAGTTATGTATTGACAAATAAAGCAGTATATACTCAACCTGTGTGAAGGGAGACGAATAAAACTCAGCATTATTCAAATGATAGGTATCAACAGTCACACAAATCTAAGTGGGGTTACTTCTACATCCACCTGAGTGACAAGCACAGAGTCGACGCCACGTGGACCCTGTTGAACACAGAACAATTGATTTGGTGTTTTTTATATGGCTGATGGATGGCAGTCATTGGTAGAGCCATGGATACTAGGATTACTCCCAGGCAGGAAGTATATGCTTCTGTTTAAAAACTTGTAAGTTGGGTTGGAGTTTTCTCAGTGGTTAAGAGAACTTACTGTTCTTTCAGAGGACTTGGGTTTGGTTCTCAGAACTTACATAGCAGCTCACAACTGTCTGTAACTCTGATTCAAGGGGCTCCAGTGCCATCTTCTTGCCTCTGGGGCCAGAGGGAATGCATGTGGTACATATTCACACACATTATAACCAATTAATTAATTAATTAAATCTTAATTTAATTATTATTAATTAATTAATTTTAAGTTATAATTAATCAAATAATTAAACATTTTGAACCATCTTCTGTGGCTGTCTCGTTCCCCTTTGGCCCTCAGTTGATGTCCCATCAGAGAATTTCAGGTGTTTTGTTTCGTTCTGTTTTCTTCAGATTTTCGTGCAAAAACAATAGCAGTATAACAGTACTAGAAATGAACCAATAAGATTTGAAATTCTGGGCATTTTGGAGAAAGAGTTGCACATGAACAGAGTACGGAAATGAGGGAGTTTTGTAGTTGCATACGAGATAAGGCAATAGGGACAGCCCTGCAGCTACTTTCTTACTTTCAGTTTCTCCTGATGAAATAGTGGGTGGCTGTCACAGAAGAATCTTTGCATGAAATGCAGTTTTCTGGCATTAAGACCATCCAGAAGTGTCTTTCTTCCAAAGCACCAATGCATCCCTGAGAAAGCAGGGTTTTGTAATGAAGTCTCCACTAATGGCAAGTTGCTTAGTAAGTAAGCCTTAATTATGTTTCTATTGCTGTAATAAAACACCATGACCAAACAAATTTATAGCCAAGAGTATATTTGCATTCCAGAAGGATAAGAGTCCATCATGAGAACAAGCCTGAGCCATGGTAGCTGGAACCAGTAGCTGAAAGCTCATAGTCTCAACCACAAACAGAAAGTGAAGAGAGTGAACTGAGAGTGATGTGAGGCCGTAAACCCTCAAAGCCTGCCCCCAGTGACATGCTTCCTCTGTCAAAGCTGCACCTCCTAACCCTCTGTAAACACCGCCACAATTAGGGACCAAGTGGGCAAATGTCTGAGACTATGAGGGACATTCTTACTCAAACCACCACAGCAATAAAACTCATTTGTTGAATGTCTTTCCAGCACACACCGTCCAGCATCATAGAGAGCTCCAAAAACCAGGAGGCTGGACTGAGAGGTGGGGAGCTTATGACTGCCTGGCTACCCAAAGTGTGTCCTGAATTCAGGCTTTCCCAGAGAGGGGAGGAAGCCGGCTGTCCAAAGTTAGCTGTTGAGAGAAAAGCTGAGCATGGATAGAATTTTACAGGAAGATGCTTCAGTATGACTGTAGCGTAGAACTGACTTCCCACAGAGCTTTTCCTTCTCTTCTGTCTGTCACTGACACACATCCTTCCTTCAGATCCCTCCTCTCAGGGAAGAAGTCATGGGGAACTCATTGTAACCCCAATGATCAGATGATCATGCCTCCAAGTCTCAAGTGTCCCTACCCACTGTATCTGCAGACACACACATTTTTAAGATATGTTGTCTTTCAGAAAAGATGGCAGATTGTAGAACCTTACCTCCATTTCTCCTTGTGTTAAATAACTCCTAGTGGACATTGTCATCTGATATAACTGTGATTCCTGTGGTGTTTTGCGAAACACTCACACTTCAGTATGACCAAATGCGTATTCTCTGGATACTTTGGACATCGGTATGGCTCAGGGTCAGATATTCCTGAGAAGCCTACAGCAATTGCTGTGTACTTGGGGCTGGCTAGGTCCACTCTCCTTGTCTGTACTATGAATCATCAGGAGGACTTACTGACATGAAGCTTGGATTTCTGCAGAGAAAAGAGAGCTGCCAAGAAACTGTACAGTGAATATTCTTTGCTTCACATCCTTCTATCCAATCGTGTCTTCTGACTTTTTTTTTTTTTTTCATTTCACCAAGCAAAAGAAAGAACACAGTGATGCTTCACTCTTACTTGAAATCAGGAGTCTAGACCAGGCTTCTCAGGGGTTTGGGTGGGTGACAAGGAGACCAGGGTGCTGGGATGTGTGTGGTACAAGGCTTGAGTAGCTACAATATATACTACTTCTTATCAGTCAGAGTTTTAGATATTTTTGGCCTTTTCCTCTTGGATATATTTTTTCTTTTTGAAATTTTATTTTAAAAATTATTACTTTTCCTTTTGAGATCATAATATATTTACATCATTTTCTCCCTCCCTTCCATCTTATAAAACCTTGCTGTCTCTCAAATTTATGTCCCATTTTCACTAATTGCTGTTATATGCATATATGTATGTATATGTGTATGTATGTGTATATGTATATACATATATTCCTAAATATAGCATGTTTAGTCTATATAGTGTTACTTGTATGTATTCCTTCATGGCTGAACAGTTGTTACTGTTATTCAAACCCAATGAGCATGCTCTTCCCTGGGTAAGACTGGAAGTGACTTGAATGTTTCCTCCCTGAGGACTAGTTTACACAGTAACAGCAGGCACCATGCAATCTTCCAAAGAAGGGAGGCTGTCAACAACCCTGCTCAGCTATGATGCCACATCCACGACCAGCATGGTGTGATAACCCTCGGGGTGTAGGAGTGGCATGCACTCCATGGTGGTAACCAACAGCTCTGCGACTGGACTTAAAACGTGCTCAGCAAGAGTGAAATCACCCTGTTATATGGAACCTAGCCAATGGCCCAAGGCTCGAAAAGTCATGGATCTTGGAGAGCAACCTACAATTGCCACTAAACTAGTGTAGCCCCTAACTACATTCTAAATATTTGTCTTTATATACAAACATAAGTGTAGTCCTCACTCCTCACCAAGGAAATCTCTCTTTATAACAAACAGAGACCATTACAGAAGACTACCATCAATCAAGATGCATGTTTTTGTTCTTGTTTTGTTTTATTATTAAGATACCTCTCATTCTGTGTGGCACCTTATTGATGCACATATACCCTCTTCTGCTCATAGTTTCTCAGCTGACTTTGGAAAGTTCCTGGTTCTTTCATTAGACATATAACTGTCTTTGCAACCCTCTGCACCAGCTATGCCTCTATAAGTTCCTTTGGCTAATAACGTGTGGTCAAAAGTGAAATTTAACTCCAATCCAAGTGTAAAAGAGAGAAAATGTTACACAATGTTCCTTTCCTGCTGAGAGCATCAGTAGCTTTCCTGCAGCAAGTCTCCAAGAGCCTTCCTTCCTGAGGAGCAAAGATTCAGAACAGAGGGTCCCAGCAGTGAGGGGAAGAGAGAGAGAGAGAGAGAGAGAGAGAGAGAGAGAGAGAGAGATTACTATAGCTTTGTGAGTGCCCAGGTTCAGTTTTGAAATATGAGAATAGTTTTGGCGCTTTGATGTAAAACAGTGCTCATGTTCTTATCTATACGAAATATAAGTTTTAAAGTGATGAGGTTTCCTTCCTCCTGACAAAACAAAGAAGCAGGACTGGGTAGCTTATGGCCAGCAATAATCTGCATCTTGTGATTCTGGAGTCTGAAGGTTTTCACTCAGGGAATCAGGGCTGGGAAGGACCCTCTCTTGACTTGCAGACTGCTGCCCCTTCACTGGGCCCTCACCAGGCAGAGGAAGAGTGCAAAGGTTGCCTGAGGACCCTTTTAGAAGGATGCTAGCTCTCCCTCACACTCAGGGTCTAATCTGCAAAGGCCCTGCTTAGGCAAGTCTTCCCACTAAGGGTTTAGATTCCTGCATGTGCATTTCAAGGGGTTGCATAACAGATGCTTTAAAGAAGGAAGATTGAGTTTGCAGTTTCAGAGACTTGAAGCACTGAAAGAGGCATTTGCTTCTGATCCCCAAATTATGGAGACAAAATTGAAAAAATATCAGAGCAACCAGAGTGAACTGAAACTTCAATTCGCAGCAAAAATCACATGAAGAACACATATTTAGAATAGGCATTCTGCAGGGTTCTGGGTAAATTGATGTTTAAATTGGAAGGACAGTGGAGGGTGCAGTGACTGTAAATACTTAAACTTGGAGCAAAACTGCAGAAGTAAAAAAAAAAAAAAAAGACACAGTTTGTTGACTTTGAGGCAGAACATAAGAAGAAAGAAAAACAAATACAGAAACAAAGGCAAGGTGACAACAGAGAGTGTGGCTCCTGGATCAGAAAGAAGTCAATGAGGGTTAACATGGAGATTTATAACTATAGACCTGTGCGGGCCCATGGGCAGGAAGTGGGATTAGAGGATACATGCCTGCCAAGTAAGCAGAGTCTAACAAGTGTGGGGTAAAGGGAAGAAGTACCTGACAAAATACAGGGATAGGAAATCACCATTTGGAGATCCAAGATGGCGCTAACCATAGAGCAGTGCATCTGAGTAGTAGATGAATGAGATTAGTCACTGTGGAGTGAATGTGAGGTCCCCTAGCCAACAGTGAAACACAGACAGTGTCTGAATTCCCACGGCGAACATTGAGACCGGTCACCAGGTAAAACAGCCCACACAGTTCCTGGGAACACCACCCTGAGATCAGCCAGCTCCGTCACCAGTCTGGAGAGGAGCCCCAGCTAGAGGAGATCTAGCCCAGGAGTGGATCCAGCCCACAGCTCCAGCCACAGACCAGCGGCCCTCACCTGTCTACCTGATATCCAGCCTGCACTCGGACCTGTACAGCCAAGAGGGAAAAACAGCCGCACCACAAGAGCAAAGGTAAGTGAGATTTTTTTTCCGGAGTTTCCAACATGGCGGTACAGTGTGCACTGTAGCAGAGAGGCAGAGATCTAACCCAGTCACAGCAAAGCAATTAGGAGGCAAGACTGACTGCAAACAGAGCCCTCAACTGTATGTTCTCCACAAATATTGGGGTGGGTCACTCACCCTAGCACCCAAGCATCTGAGGCAGTCAGCAACAGGCACACTGAGGCGGCACCCATTGTGGTTGGAGCTCCCTGCCTGCATGGTCAGCCTAGCTGGGGAGCCAGAACGACTGGGTCAGTGAGAGGAGAACACAGGCCCAACCACAGCTCCACCTGCCTTTCTGAGGAGACCTGTCAGCTCCCAGGTCCTCAGAGGCTAGCCCTCTCCCCACTCCAATCCCCTCTATATTGGTCCAATTGGGTCACAAGCAGTTGAGGAGAGCGGCAGCCACCCTCCTCTCCAAGAGCCAGTCAGTCTATTATAGGAACCTGCCTGCCATCTGGAGGTAAACACCAGGATCTCAGGATCAGCCATCCTCCAGGGCAGGGAGTTTTCCTGAGCACCAAGGTCAGCTGACAAAAGAAACAGACAACACCAGAGTCAATTAGATGACAAAAGGTCAGCACAAGAACATGGTAAAAGAAAACCCAAAACAATAGGATGTCTCCAGATCCTAGCAATAATGCTACAGACAACTCTGGACAGCTGAACACAATTGAAACAAAGGAAAATGACCTTAATCCTACGCTTATATTAATAATAGAAGGCCTAAGGGAGGAAATAAAATACCTCAGAGAGCAACAACAAAGTACTGCAAAGGAGGTGATGGAAATGAATAAAGCGCTTAAAGGAATGGAAGACCTGAAAAGGGAAGTTGAAGCAATGAAGAAGATCCAATCCGAGACACCCATAGAACTGGAAAACCTTAAGAAAAGAATCTGAACTACAGACACTAGCATCACCAACAGAATACAAGAGATGGAGGAAAGAATTTCAGGTTCAGAGGATAAAAATGAAGAAATTGATATATCTGTCAAAGAAAATGTCAAATCTAAAAAAGTCCTGACACAAAACCTTCATGAAATCAAGGACACAATGAGAAGACGAAATCTCAGAATAATAGGAATAGAAGAAAGAAAAGAGACCCATCTCCATGCACCAGAAAATATCTTCAACAAAATCGTTGAAGAGAATTTCCCAAATCTAAAAAAAGAGATGCCTATAACTGTACAAGAAGCTTACAGAACCCCAAATAGATTAGACCAGAAAAGAAAATCTTCCCGCCACATAATAATCAAAACACTAAATGTACAGAACAAAGAAAGAATTTTAAAAGCTGCTAGGGAAAAGGGTCAAATAACATATAATGGAAAACCTATCAGAATCACACCTGACTTTTCTTCAGAGATTCTAAAAGCCAGAAGGGCCTGGACAGATGTCTTGCAGACCCTAAAAAAACACAAATGCTAGGCCAGACTACTATTCCTTGCAAAATTGTCAATCAACATAGATGGAGAAAACAAGATATTCCATGACAAAGCTAAATTCAAACAATATCTATACACAAATCCAGCTCTACAGAAGATGTTGGAAGGAAAACTTCAACCCAAAGAGGTTAACTACACACAAGAAAGCACAGGAAGCAAATAGCATGCCTGCAGCAAAAACAAAAGGAAAGAAGCTCACTCACACACTATTTCTACCAACATCAAGATGGCAGGAAGTAACAATCACTGGTCATTAATATCTCTCAGCATCAATGGACTCAATTCCTCAGTAAAAAAGCACAGGCTGGCAGAATGGATGCAAAAACATAATCCCACATTCGGCTGCTTACAAGAAACACACCTCAGCAAAAAAGATAGACATTATCTGCAAGTAAAGGGCTGGAAAAAGATATACCAAGCAAAGGGACCCAATAAAAAAGCAATTCTAGTATGCAACAAATTGGATTTTCAACCAACATTAATCAAAAGAGATGGGGAAGGACACTACATACTCATCAAAGGAAAAATCCACCAAGATGAAATTTCAATACTGAACATCTATGCCCCAAATGTAAGACCACCCACATTCATTAAAGGAACACTATTGAAGGTGAAATCCCACATTGAACCTCACACATTAATAGTGGGAGACTTCAACACACCACTCTCACCACTGGACAGATCAATGATGCAGAAACCAAACAGAGAAATAATGAACCTCACAGATGTCATGAATCAAATGGACCTAATTGATCCCTACTGAACATTTCACCCCAAAACAAAAGAATACACTTTCTTCTCAGCACATCATGGAACCTTCTCCAAAATCGACCATATAGTCAGTCACAAAGCAAGCCTCAACAAATTCAGGAAAATGGAAATTACTCCTTGTAACTTATCAGACCATCATGGAATAAAGCTAGACTTCAACAATAACAAAAACAACAGATAGCCTGCAAAAACATGGAAACTGAACAACTCTCTCCTCAATGACCTCTGGGTCAGGGAAGAAATAAAAAAAGAAATTAAAGTCTTCTTAGAACTCAATGAAAATGAAGGCACAACATACCCAAACTTATGGGGCACATTGAAAGCAGTGCTAAGAGGAAAGTTTATAGCACTAAGTGCCTTCAAAAAGAAACTGGAGAGTTCCTATA
Source organism: Lophiomys imhausi (assembly GCA_907164525.1). Classification (NCBI taxonomy): domain Eukaryota; kingdom Metazoa; phylum Chordata; class Mammalia; order Rodentia; family Muridae; genus Lophiomys; species Lophiomys imhausi. Next base: position 2,201,847 of record CAJQZJ010032670.1, read on the forward strand.
CTAGGCACTTAAAAGCACATCTGAAAGAGCTAGAACAAAAGGAAGCAAACACTCCCAAGAGGAGCAGACGAGAGGAAATTATCAAACTCAGGGCTGAAATCAACAACTTAGAAACAAAAAGAACAATACAAAGAATTGACAAAACCAAGAGTTGGTTCTTTGAGAAAATCAACAAAATAGACAAGCCCTTAGCTAAACTAACTAAAAGGCAGAGGGAAAATACCCAAATCAACAAAATCAGAAATGAAAAGGGAGAAATAACAACAGACATTGAGGAAATCCAAAGAATCATTTGGTCCTACTTCAAAAACTTGTACTCCACAAAATTGGAAAATCTAAATGAAATTTCTTGATAAATTCCACCTACCAAGGTTAAATCAAGAACAGGTAAACAAATTAAACAGTCCTATAACCCTTAAGGAAATAGAAGAAGTCATTAGATGTCTTCCAACCAAAAAAAAAAGTCCAGGCCCAGATGGTTTCAGCACAGAGTTCTACCAGACATTCAAAGAAGTGCTAACACCAATATTCTTCAAACTCTTCCACAACATAGAAACAGAAGGAATACTGCCAAACACATTCTATGAGGCCACAGTTACCCTGATACCTAAACCTCACAGAGACCCAAAGGAGAAAGAAAATTTCAGACCAATTTCCCTTATCAACATGGATACAAAGATACTTATAAAATACTTGCAAACTGGATCCAAGTTCACATCAAAAGTATCATACACCATGATCAAGTAGGTTTCATCCCAGGGATGCAGGGGTGGTTCAACATTAGAAAATCCATCAATGTAATCCACCACATAAACAAGCTAAAAGAAAAGAACCACATGATCATCTCATTGGACGCTGAAAAAGTTTTTGACAAAATACAGCACCCCTTCATGTTAAAAGTCTTAGAGAGATCAGGCATACAAGACCATATTTAAACATAATAAAGGCAATTTACAGCAAGCCAATAGCCAACATCAAACTAAATGGAGAGAAACTTAAAGCATTTCCTCTAAAATCAGGGACAAGGCAAGGCTGCCCACTCTCTCCATATCTCTTCAACATATTACTTGAAGTTTTAGCTAGAGCAATAAGACAACTAAAAGAGATCAAGGGGATACAAATTGGAAAGGAAGAAGTCAAAGTATCCCTATTTGCAGATGATATGATAGTATACTTAAGTGACCCCAAAAGTTCCACCAAAGAACTTCTACAGCTGATAAACTCCTTCAGCAAGGTGGCCGGATACAAAATTAATTCAAAAAAATCACAAAAGATTACACAAAAGATAAATGGGCTGAGAAAGAAGGAATCAACACCCTTCACAATAGCCACAAATAATATAAAATATCTGGGGGTAACTCTAACCAAGCAAGTAAAAGACCTGTATGATAAGAACTTCAAGTCCCTGAAGAAAGAAATTGAAGAAGATATCAGAAGATGGAAAGATCTCCCTTGTTCATGGATAGGTAGGATCAACATAATAAAAATGGCAATCTTACCAAAAGCAATATACAGATTCAATGCGATTCCTATCCAAATACCAACTCAATTTTTTACAGATCTGGAAAAAACAATTCTCAACTTCATATGGAATAAAAAATGACCCAGAATAGCTAAATCAATCATGTACAAAAACAGAACATCTAGAGGTATCACCATCCCAGATTTCAAGCTGTACTACAGGGCAATAGTAATAAAAACGGCATGGTACTGGTATAGAAACAGACCAGCTGACCAATGGAATGGAATTGAAGACCCAGAAATAAACCCACACACCTATAATCACTTAATTTTTTATAAAGAAGCCAAAAACATACAATGGAAAAAGGAAAGCGTCTTCAATAAATGGTGCTGTTCTAACTGGATGTCAACATGTAGAAGAATGCAAATAGATCCATACTTATCACCCTATACAAAACTTAAGTCTAAGTGGATCAAGGACCTCAACATAAATCTAGACACACTAAAATTAATAGAAGAGAAAGTGGGGAAAAGCCTTGAACTCATTGGCACTGGTAGCAAATTCCTGAATAGAACACCAATAGCTCAGGCACTAAAACAAACAATCAATGAATGGGACCTTATAAAATTGAAAAGCTTCTGTAAGGCAAAGGACACTGTCCTTAGAACAAAACAGCAGCCTACAGACTGGGAAAGGATCTTCACCAACCCAACATCTGACAGAGGGCTAATATCCGAAATATATAAAGAACTGAAGAAATTAAACACCAAAAAAATCAAATAACCCCATCAATAAATGGGGTACAGAGCTAAACCGAGAATTCACAGAAGAGGAATCTCTAAAGGCCGAGAGGCATTTGAGAAAATGTTCAACATCTTTGGTCATCAGGGAAATGCAACTTAAAACAACTCTGAGATTCCATCTCATACCTGTAAAACAACTCTGAGATTCCATCTCACACCTGTCAGAATGGCTAAGATCAAAAATTCAAATGATAGCACATGCTGGCGGGGATGTGGAGAAAGGGGAACACTCCCCCATTGCTGGTGGAACTGCAAACTTGTGCAACCACTTTGGAAATCAATCTGGAGATATCTTAGAAAATTGGGAATTCTACCTCAAGACCCAGCCATACCCCTCTTGGCATATATCCAAAAGATTCGAAATGAAACCACAAGGACATTGCCACAACAATGTTCATAGCAGCTTTATTTGTAATAGGAAGAAACTGAAAACAACCCAGATGTCCTTCAACTGAAGAATGGATTAAAAAACTATGGTACATTTACACAATGGAATACTACACAGTTATCAGAAATGAGGAAATCATGCAATTCGAAACCAAATGGATGGAACTAGAAAAGCTCATCCTAAGTGAGCTGAAGCAGTCCCAGAAAGATAAACATGGTATGTATTTCCTTATAAATGGATATTAACCATACATCACAGGATAACTATCCTACAACCCACACACCCAAATAGATAGGAACCTAGCATATCTATCCTAGGAAAAATGTTTCCCACCAGTGAGTCATAGAATCTGCTGCAGGTTAGTTGAACACCACACCCTAGATGGTGGGCCTTATCAAGCTCCAGTACAAGTGGAAGCTCTTGGCCCTCACATGATGCAAGATCTGAGAGAGTATGATATGTGAGGGCCCACCTCATCTGAGGAGGAGTGTACCAAGTAGAGGAACAAGGAGGGAGGGAGGGAGGGAAGGAGAGAGGAAGGGAGGGACCAGGAGGGGAGGAGGTAGGAAACTATGTTCTAGAAGTAAATAATACTTTTTTAAGAAAAGAGTTAATATGCTTAAAAAATATAATAAAAATACAATATAAAATTTTCAAACTATAATTTACAAAGGTATGCTTGCCTTACTGGTATGAAAGGAAAACTGCCTTAATTTCAGATTAGAATGTTAGACTGCAGGTGGCCACATAGATTACACACATTTGATAGCAGCTTAAAAGTTTTTTTTGTTTGTTTGTTTGGTTTTTTTTTTTTTTGTAGAGGTATAGGATATTTCCATGATTTGGCATTAAAAAGCAGGTAACAGGTTTAAAACACTGTAAATAAATTAAAGGTTACAGCTGTTCAACCTGGTTTTACAAACCTCAAAGAGGTGAAAAAACTTAGAGCTAAGGTGAAATACATGAAAGGCGTGGTGTTAGCTCATGCCTTTGCCTCCAGCAGAGACAGGAGGATCACTATGGAGTTAGTTGTCTTATAAATTCTAGAGTTACAAGGAACCGGGTGGTGATGGTGCACACCCTTAATCCCATCATTTGAAAAGAATACACCCTGAATCCCAACACACTTGAGACAGAAACAGGCAGATCTCAGAGCTCAAGGTCAGCCTGATACAAAACAAGCTCTAAATAGAGAAAAACTTCGATTCAGGGGTAGAGGAGTACATCTTTAATCCCATCAGTTGGGAACCACATGTCTTTGACCCCAATACTTAGAATGCAGAGACAGGCACATAGGATTTCGAAGGATTTAAGTTTAAAAGCTACTTACAAAAGGCATGCTGAAATTCAAACAAATTGTCCTTTGAGATCTCAAAATATATACACTAAAGGTTTGTTTAGCTCCAAAATATCAAAATAATTTCTTCTTTAATCCAGATTGAAAGGTAATACTCTACATATTGTCAAAAAACCAAATTTGCTCCAGGAAAAATATTACCAGACCCCCCCCCCCACCAAAAAAGGTAATTGTTCCAGAGTTAGGATTAGGGCAGGGCTCTGTTCTTATCTTTCAGGAGATTTAAAGCATTCATTCAAAGAATCCAGGGACAACTGGACAGCAGAACCTCACCAGAAAACAGATCAGACACCAAAGAAGACCAGTAGCCCAGATGATCCAGCCTTGCAGACTTCCTCAATAGCAGTTTCCTCAAAAGTCTACAACCACAAAAACTCAAAATCACTAAGATTGTTCAGCTCCACAGTCTGCTCCAGCAAGAACTCCAGTAAAGCCCTGAAGTTCAGCTTCTGTCTACGAACTTCTTAGGACATCTAAATAGCTGAGCACAAAAGGACTGAACATCAGATGATTCTATTAACATTTTAAACCATTTTTCCTTTCTTATTTGGGCCCCAAACAGGTTTATTACGTCCCACATCAGCAGGAAGTCATTTTAAGAGAACAACATCCCATCCCCAGAAGGTGGGGAGGGTTTTCCCACTTGGTTATTTGATGGATAATAGAAAAATTTGTTATTTAGGGAAGAGACTACAAGCTGTTAAATAGTCTTGTTAAATGGGTTTTGGAGGTTAGACCCAGGGACTTCTCTCTTTTTCTTTTCTGTATCCTTCTTTCTCTCCTATGTAGGAGTGAACAGACTTGAGAAAAATGGGACATAGACATAGTATAGGAAAGATCAAGAAAAAAGGACAGATTATTGAATATGGCCTTATACCTTTGTATATTGATACAAAATTAATATTATATTTGGCTAAATTGTTATTGATCATTGTATATTAATGCAAAATTTTGATTGTATTGGACTACATTGGTATTGATCTTTGTACATTGATACAAAATTAAGATTATATTTGGCCACAATGGTATTGACCCTTGTATATTGATGCAAAATTAAGATTGTGTTGGGCTACATAGGTATTGATCATTGTATATTGATACAAAATTAAGATTACATTTGGCCACATTGGTATTGATCTTTGTATATTGATACAAAATTAAGGGTAATGCTTCTTAAAGGTATTGTACCTAGTAATGCTTAAAAATGAAATGTAAAGTTTTGGCCTCTTGTTACCAACCGTCATAAACTGTTTAGGATAATTAAGAAATGCAAACTAATAGTCATGCAAGCGTGTCATTTTGTTAGTTGCTATGACAATCTATCACAGTTATTTTCTAAGCTACTCAAAAATCAAGTTACCAGGAGACAAGCAACATTTGTTTATCTAAATATAAGAGATAGATAGGGCATCTTCAAAAACCTCAAGAGATCTGCAGAATATGGCAGTCAAAGATGTTTTCTTAACTTAAGATATTTTGATATTGAGACATGTCAGCTCCTGACAGCACCCCCTATTCTACTCCAAGTAGAAGATGAACATCGAAGAATCTCCAGTGGGAGATGGTTGAATTGGTGGTAAGCCTTTCTCTTGGCAAGGAAAACCCCTTGCTTAAACTGTAGACAGAATGCTGTCCAAAAAGGACAAAACTTGGAAGCAGGTAAGTCGACAGCCTACCTCTGCCAAGACAGGGTAGGTAAGTCCTTCAGAACCCCTGCTCTACAATCAATGTCTGTCAGAGAAACGGGGCCAAATGACTGAAGATCGATGCTGTAATGTATGGAGAGAAAATGGGAACTGTCCAGGCAGCCACTGGTATGTCATTTCTTGGTTTTGGAAACTGCAGGCCCTGTACTTCCTATAAAATCAGATATATTTATCCCTCTCAGGTCTCTGAGGTGGTTGAAGAACAAATAGCTAGAGTCTCATAATTAAATTTTGAGTTGTTTAGGAGTCAAGAGAGTGTTGTAGATCTAAGAAGATACTTTTAAAATTGTGAGGCAAGTTAGTATGAAAGCTGAGTTATATACAGAACTTTAAATTCATGGAGATGGTTGGATAGTAGAATATTAAAATCAGGTGCCAAATACATACGGACTGGACATTGGGAATGTATGCTTAGCCATATAACTCTCATAATTGTGGCCTATTTATTTCTGTGGTTTTATATTGTATTTATAGTTATAAGAGAAAGAACCATTTGTTGGAATGAAAGGGAGAGCTGTTGGGGGGAAAAAGAAATACCTTAAACTAAAAAAAAAAAAAGAAGAAAGGGTCAAGGATGGGGGGTTGAGGGGGAGGAGGGTGGAAGGATAGGACTGGAGTGGGGAGTAGGGAGGAGGTTGTGATTGAGATATAACTTGACAAAATAAAAAATAAGTTATTAAAAAAAGGAAATCACCATTAGGAGCTGGATCAAGAGATAGTTATATATATATGTATATATGTATGTATATATGTATATCGCATGCTATAAAAATATATACTATGAGATCAAAGCTCAAATGACAGCACATGCTGGCGAGCGTGTGGAGAAAAGGGAACTCTCCTCTATTGCTGGTGGGAGTGCAGGCTTGTGCAACCACTATGGAGGTCAGTCTGGTGATATCTTAGAAAACTTGGAATAGCTCTGCTTCGGGACCCAGCCATACCATTTCTGGGTATACATCCAAATGATTCTTCATCAAACCACAAGGAAGTTTCCTCATCTATGTTCATAGCAGCCTTATTTGTAATAGCTAGAAACTGGAAACAACCCAGATGTCCCTCAACTGAAGAATGGATTTAAAAAAAAATGGTACATCTACACAATGAAATACTACTCAGCTATCAGAAACAACAAAATCATGCAATTTGCAGCCAAATGGATGGAGCTAGAGGAGCTCATCCTGAGTGAGCTAACCCAGACCCAGAAGGATGCACATGGCATCTATTCACTTATGATCGGATTTTAGCCATATAGTACAGGATATCTATACGACAACCAACGCACCAAAGGGAACATGAACATAGACTTTGTTTCCTGTCAATGAGACATTTTGCCCTAGTAGTGCTGCCTTGTAGGCCCCCATTGTATGAGGAGTCTCTTGTGACTGCTGAACTGGGGTGGGGGACTGTTATGTAGGGACACTTCACTCCAGAGGAGTGGGATGGAAGGGTTAGGGGGTAGAGGGTGGGAGGGCGGGTCTGGGAGGGGTTGAAAGAGGGCACTGTGATGGAGATGTACCTGAAGTAATAAATAAATACAAAAAAATAAATCCCAGGAACTAGCTATATATATTTATATGTATTTGTGTATAATATATTGTATGTGTATATGTTTAATGCATGCAATATACATATAAAAGATAAAGAGCTCTCAAATTTTGTGTGGAAGAAATTTCACAATTCCTTACTTCCAATCTTAGCTCCACCTGTCTTTGTCCATGTCCCCACTGTCATTTCATTCTTGTGTACTCAGTGTGGGGATGGTGATGTCTGATGATCATGGCTGATGATGCAGGTGCAGTGCTCTTTAACCTTGGCCTGATTCCCTGACTGTATCTGAGAAGAGCCTGAGAGGATTTGGGGCGTGTGATTGGACTGTGGGAATTTACATTCCTTATCTGTCAGGAACAGTCCTGTGTCTTAACCAATCAAATTTCATCGGAAGCAATCCACATCACACTGTCATCTTTCAGGAGTCTTTGAGGACTGAGAGATGGTTCGCGTAGTTTCACCCTGTCATGATGACCAGCCAGTTCCAGGCGGTGACACATGTAGCAATGGTGGCTTGGCATGTCCTGTGTAAGGAGCAAGCCTATCTGGTGTAAAACAATGATTTGAAGTGCTTCTCCTGCAGCTCAGTCAACCCATCATGACAGAAACCCATGACTTCATCCATCTCTGGTGTCCTTTACTATCCAAATGTTCTGTTTTCCTGTGGCTGATTATATCCATATTCTCATTTAAAACTTCTGACCTCCCGTCTCACCTAAGCACTCTCGCAGAGGTTGAAAGCCATGGCTCCAAGTCAGATCTACCTCCTTTGCAGGCTGCATCCTTACACCCCCTCTGCTTTCCCATCTCTCATCCCTCTGACATTGCCCTGTTCCTCGCTTCTCCTCTTCTTTCTTGGTCAGAAATGACCCTCCCCATCTCTAGGCACAGCCACAATTCTGTGACAGACCTTCAAAACTATATAAAAAGCAAGCTAGCTTTCCCTCCCACTCCCATTGTACATGGTGGAAGAAATGGATCCCCAAATCACAGAAGAAAGCATATGGCAGGCTGTGAAGGTGGAGAGAGCTCTCCTGTGCCTGTTCACAGGTTAAAAACAACCGTCTGTTCATAGATATAAAAAAAAAAAAAAAGCGTGCTGAAGTGTGTCATGATGGGACCAGAGTGTCTCATCCCACGAGACCTGTCACCATTACTAGTCACACTCAGTCAGTAAAGGAGACTCTAACGGATGGAAACCTCAGCATGCCCAAATTCCATTTGAAGGCCTGGAAAGAAGGAAGCTGGCTGAAGAGGCCCCTAAGTGTCCCTTGGAGACAGCATTTGGCATGAAGCCTCCTGCATTTGATTCTGACCAAACAGCTCTCCACATTTTGCCCTTTGCTTTGGTGACCTCACCAAAGGTACACTTTTGAGTGAAGTTTTGTGGTGAGTTGACAGCTCAGGAATCATGTAGAACCTACCATCCTGGCCCTACCCAGGAGTAGTGGATCCTGGAGCTTTGGAACTGTGGGATATGCAAATATTTGGAGGAGGGGGACTTCCAACAGGCAGCAGAAGCCATATGCCTCTCTGGAACTATCCACTGTCAGCACAAGCCAGTAGTGCCTTGACTTGGAAGTTCTAATCTCCATCCAGGAGCAGAACCAAGTTACACACAGCCTTCCCCTTCCCACTTGGCTTTCTTTTTCCCCATTGTGGTAGGACACAGGTGACAGGTGACTTCTCAAACTGGAAATCCCGACAGCACCTAGAGCTCACTGCTGAGATCACTTTTGCTACAGTGGGGGCCTCTATGGCCATGTGGTATTCAGGAGGAAGTGCGCTCAGCCCTCTTGAGCGTCCTTGACTGGTGAGGTGGCGAGGGAGATTATCCACTTTTGCCTGAAGTGACTCACACTGAGGGCTTGGGAGCCTGGTTCTATTTTGGGCAGGCTCTCAATCCCCTGTGGTTGTCACTGTTCCACAGGAGCACTAGTTATCTGGGAGCAAGCCCAGGGCAGAGTGTGAAGGGAGGAAGGGCCGTCTAGTTATTGTTGAGCAGGGAAAGGAGCTATGACAGCCCCAAGAGAGATGGGAGAAGCTGGCTAAGCCACAAGGAGTTCTGAAAGACTGACAGGTTCATTTTACTTTTGAGACCTCTGATAGCCAGCCCCTCAGGGGCCCATGCTGAGGGTCAATATATGTGTGAGGCTCTGTGGCCTTAAACATAGAATAACACTGCCATCGAAAGCTTGACTTCTCATTGCTTGCCATCAATGGGAACTTTTTCCCCAATTTGTAAAATTATGGTTCATTGTTGAAACAGCCTGAGGGTACCAGTATAAAGGAAGTGACATTAATTGAAACACATAAACACAGTGGAAGGGGCCACCTTCTAATCTGAGTTAGAAGAGCAATGGGAAAAATCTGTCTTTCTGCCATCAGAGGGTTGCTTTGTGGGTGCTGGTATCTGCCACACACTCACTAGACTGAGCCAGTCTGGGAGATGACATCTCTTTCTAAAACATTAGTGAGGAGGTGAGACTGCCTGTGCAGGCTCATCTAAGGTGTCACAGGAAACTGGAAAAATGACCCCTCATCTCCCTGAAAGCTGGGAGGAAGAAGGGAAGAGGCTGCCAACCCCATATAACTGCCTGAAGGCACATAGCCGATTGGCATCACGGGGCGGCTTCCTGGAATGGAATGGAAGAGGTTTACCACCTCTGCCTTGGGTGACAACTGGAGGAAGGGGGTGACTAGCACTGAATTCTATCCGGTGACCTCTGCTGGCCACTGCTGGAGTTTCCACTGAGTTCTTCATTGGGTAACCCAGTGGGCTGACCTCTAGGATGGGGCTGCCCTGGAGTTGGCCCCTTCTCTTGCAGAAACTAGGCCAAGCAACTGTGGAGATGCACTCCACCAACTGGAGTTGTTCCATAGAGAGTTCTCCATGTAGCAAAGACAAGAGAGAAGAATGTGGAGGGAAGGGTATGGATACCTGTATGTCAGCACTCTGTGGTCAGATACTGATGGTCCTTGGGGCCCTGGATACCTGCCCCAGAGTGGCCCTTGGTGTGCTAGTGCTCTGGGGAAAAGGCCCCAGATACTGCAGGGGATGGCCTGGGAAGACTTGCTGGAGTTGAGTGTGCTCTGGCCTACCTTCAGGGATCCCTGGGGATATGGGACATGAAGGACCTAAAGTGTCTTGTTCAGGACAGGCAGGTGTCTGCTGTCTCTGGGCTTCTTGGTGATACTGCAAAGCTGACCTACACAGTCTTCTACCAGGGTGTGTAGGCCAGGAGAGGAGTTGCCCTTCCCCTTGCTGCGTCAACCTTAACCCCCTACCACTGCATTAACCACAGAGCATCCTGAGAGTGGGAGGAGGGGGTGGATTTCCTGTCCCATCCACAGCTCTTTAGAGGCCCAGGATAGCAGTGCAGCTGAATAAGCCAGCACTGAGAGCACAGGGTACTGAGATCAATCACAACAGGAATTTTATATCAGATCTTGGAGGAAGCCTCTACACATCTCTGAGGCCAGATCTTTCTTCCTCTAGGCCCCAAGGAAATAGAAATCATTTTCTTACTGAAAGGTAAAATGTGACCATCCCCGCACACTCAAGACAAGGAAATCTGCATGCCTCTGATGAAAACCAGAATCACTGACCATCTTCATTCATTCTCTCTGTAATTAAGCCGCTTCACACTTTCTCAAACTATGTGTGTCCTGTCCTTCATAATGACTCATTGTCTTGATGGGACTTGCCTGGAATTTCTTTCAATTCCATGTAAATATTTCTGAACATAAATATTAATAAATCACACGCTGTCAGGTACTTGGTCCCTTCCACACCTCTCAGGTGGTAGTTCCTGGCCCTTTCTGATTTTCACGTGAGACAAATTCCAGAGGATTGCAGGATACAGAGCAGCTTCTGTGGGTCTCACATAAAACTTTCTCTGTCTTCTGACAGCCAACCCTGATAGCATGTTAAGAGGTGTGTACTCAAACATGGACGTCTAAAGACCCCACATAAACATATAAACATGTTCAATAAACAAAAAAGAATGCTCTCATAGACATGCAAGTAAACTGCTGGGGATCTGTCATGAATGCCTCTAGCAGGCAGCTACCATTAATCTTTAAATTATGTGAACAATTAATCAAAGTGACTATAAGACACAGCCATAGATCTTACAGAAAATCTAATAAAAATGGTTAGATAAGACACATGAAGTCCACTATATACTTTCACCTTGATTGATCCTGATTAATAACCATAATGTAGAATTCTTGGACCTTCCTGGTGGGAATCTCTGTGCCGTGTGGCTGGCAGAGCTGTGTCCCCAGTGGCTCTGAGGTCAGGGTTTTTGCTAAGTGTTAGGCCATCTCAGAAGCAAATGGGAGGAGGAAACAAGAGAGGGTATCTTAATTCAGAGAGTGTGGTGCTCTCTTGCAGATGGTTTATTTTTCACCTTGTCAGACCACAGGTGTCATTATTCCACTTACAGAAAAATATTGTTTCCCTGAGACCCAAGAAACATAACGAGCTCCGTTCTACCATTGGGTTGCGAAGCCAAGTTTTGCCCCACCCCTGCAGTAGATCTGTTCCTCGGTACTTCAGGAGTGTATTCTAAGACCCACAAGGACGCTGAAGCATGGCCGCTATGGCCTGCCTCTGGAAGCAGGTCTGTGAACTGGAAATCCCGCTCTCATCCAGCAGCAAGGACTGTCCTAAAGGCACGTCTTGGTGCTGAAGTAGGGTGCCCACACCTGGGACATGGGTGTCTCTAAATAATGCTGTTGTTTAGCAGTTTCTCATGGTGCCCACTGTGGTCGGGTCACAGGAATAGAGGCCCTGACCCCAGAGCGGGTGGGTTCCCGTCATATCATGTCCTCTCCACCACCGGTTCTCTGCCTGGCCCAGCCACGGCTTGTGCAGGTGACAGGAGCGGGGCTGCTAGGAGATCTTATGTGGCTGTCCTGGATCTTCATATTGGCCTCAAATGAGGAAATACATGGAGAGAAAGGGGTTCTGCGGTGGAAGGAGAGTCCAGGCTGGGAACACCCCAAGGCTGAGCTGTACCAAGGGCCCTCAGACTGGACTCTCAAGTCTCAAAGCCTGTGCCACTGACCTTTGTGGTTCAGGTAACATCCACTGTCACCCAGTATGTGGTGCAGAGAGACTCAGATTCCCATCCAGCTCTCCCACACAGGGTACCATTTCCAGGAGGAGCCACCCAGGCATCTGAGGAAGAGTCACGAGGCATGAAATTGTAGGGTGCATCTGTGTACCAGGAGGAAGGTGGAGAGAAGAGTATTCCCCATGGGAGGCAGATTTATTCACTAGCTGCCACTCCAAAACATAGTAAGGCAACATGCATAATGCTTAAAGTTATTGTGTTCAGAGGTTGGTGGCATGTGACATCACATATAACTTAGGGCAGAGATTGTCTAAAGTCAGGTCTAGAGGCACCAAACCTAGCCAGATCTCATGGTACACTCCAGAGGCTGAGACAGAAGGATGGCCAGTTAGAGCCCTGCTTGATGTATCATTATGATTCCAAGTCTCAAAACACAAGGTAAATACCACAAAAATGTGCCACTAAAATATTTCTGTAGGGAGTAGAGGAAAAGAGGTCAGATTGGTACTGAAGATGGAAGTGGTGGGGAAAGGTAGCAAGGGCTCGGAGTGGGTGGAGGAGGCAGTATGGGATGGAGTGGAGAAGGGACAGAAGGAGAGAACTGAAGAGAGTAGGGGAAGCCATGTGGAGGAGGGAGTGGAAGGACCGAGGGAGGAATGAATGGAGGAGGGCATGGAAAGGGAGGAGGGACTGAGGGTGCTTGAGCCTGGCTTCCTAAAGCAGCTCTTCCCACTTGCCTCTAGTCCTTTGCTCACTGACTGCTACTTACATTTTTTAATTATTGATTTTTTATTAATGTAATGGTCATAGGCAATAAAATAATAGGCCATAAAAATGCTTTATGCTGTTTGTTGGTTACTATTTTAAACCCTGTTTTTGTGACTGAGTCCCTCCTATTTCCAGGTCTCTAGTCAGCTCCTGCCTTGTCTCTGTCACCTGACTAGAGGCAAGGCTAGACCCAGGAATGTCATGACACTTAAAAGGAAACATGAGCTAAATGGCCAAGGACTGAAGCAAATGGGCCCTGAGGTACCCCTTCCTCAGATGACCCAGCAGTGAACTCCCATGTGGAAGCCAGCGGTGGGGGGTGGGGAGGGGGCGCAGAGCTGGCCAGGCTTGCAGGCTGGAGGCCACTGTCCACTCCTATGGGTTGCATTCAGTTTGCATCAGATGTATTTGTCCGCAGGGCAGAACCCAATAAAACCCGGGGAAAGTCAATCAATACCGAATTATGGCACCAACTTGGAAATGCCTTTCCCCGTGTCTCCCATCAGCAGGCTGCAGTGGGCTCTCTTGCTGCACGGCTGACAGAATGATAAGCAGCAGTAATTTGCCTTAAAAACCTTAATGAGTGGATCATCGCGCAAGGAGGAAAGGGAAACAGACCCGGGTCCCATGGCGGCCCCCGCGCCACGCTCGGCTGTGCAGTAAGCAGGCAGCCGCAGTGACATCTCAGCCTAGGCTCCCCAGATGCAAACCCTGTCCCTGGCTTCCAGAGGTAATGAGGAGGTAATGAGGCTTGGCCTTGGCGCAGGCCCTTCCTCCCACCAGCTCCCTCGAGGCCCAGGCCCCGAGTCTGCACAGAGCTCTGCAAGAGAGAGTACAGAAGCCAATCCTCGCCTCCAAGCCATCCATTCCCCTGCGGAAGAAGGCTCCAAGCACCCTCCCTGACACCAGCAGGCACCCTCCTCGACATTGGTAGACATGGCCAGACTGTTCAGTGTTTAATTTGTTTTGATGGAGCTGTGACCACTGGGGCTGGCACCTCCCTCCAGCTCTGCGCACATCCCTGTCTTTTCCCCGGGTTTGCCTGAACCGAGGTCTCAGTGATGTAACCCCGGAAAGGTGGGCATTGGGGCTGTTTGAGAACATCAGCTTAATTTGAGTTGAAAGGTCTTTGTTGTAAGTCGGCGAAGGGAGGGGTCTAGGGACTTGGGTGAGTGTTTTGCTGGCGAGCTTGTTGAGATATGACTGTTTTTGTTGTGGTAATCTGAAATTAATTTGCACTTGAACCCAGCTTTCTTCTGGGCTCAATTTAAACACTGTTATAATTATGCACCCTGCATGAAATTGAGAACAGACCGGGATACACAAAGCTGAATATATAAATTCCCCAGGTAGGAGGTCTTCCCCCCCCATCTCACAAGGTAATAAAACAAAATGTTCTGGGGGCCCACGCTTAAGAGAGAGGTACTTGCCTGAGGGGGACACAGTTAATCAGCCATCTACACGCTGTGCTGCGCGCGTTCACAGTGGGTCAATCGCTTCCTTTCAAAGTGATGTTAAACTTTTGCTAATACTAGTTGATTTGTGCCGTGCTCCTCATTTACATATCGCGATCCTCATCTAAGGGGGTTCTTCCTGAGCATCCGTTTTTTCAGGTTCCTCTTAGCCCCTCCTCATACCCCCAACTGGTCTTCCCACCACCTTTCTGGCTCAGCTTCTTACCGAGATTCTTTTAGTTTAAACCCAGATTAGTATTTTTGCTGAGGGATCTCCTTAGCTCCCTCGACACAATCTGCTTTGTGACTGACTTTGGCACTGTAATGTAGGGAGGGTAAAGCCTGTGCCTCCCCAGTTCCTCCTCAAATCAACCTTTCAGTCTAAAAGGGGGAACTCACTCTTCCCAAAGAAAACCTTCTAAACCTCAGGAGTAACGGTGAGCTCCCTCCCATCAAAGGAAATACATGAAGTGCGCCCAGGGTGGGAGGCTGCGGGAGATGGGCCAGTAGATCTATGAATTTATGCCAGCTGGTCACTGGCTCAGCTCCACAACCCCACCCCAGTCTATCTGCCCACTTCCCCTTGTCCCACATCACCCAGGGAGCCATGGCCTTTTAAACTATCTTACATATTATCTTGGTGGGGTAGGACTTGAGCTCCACTTTCACGTGAACAGAGAATGCATGGTGCCCTGCAAGCCCTGGACAGACAAAAACAAACAAAACAGAACAACAACCCACTGACTGCAGGGAGCCATGAGCTTAACATAGAAGGTTCCAGAAACCCTGCTCAGGCTTCGTTAATGACAACATCTGATACTGCCCTTATTTAGAAGCAAAATACTCAAGAATAAAAATACTCAGAAATTTCAAAAACAAAATATTTCCCCCTAAATGGGATCTTGAATCTGTCGCCAGGGACGAATGTGAGCCGAACATGTATTTGGCTGTGGTTATTGGTGACAAAGTTGTTTGGGGGAAACCCATGAGCAGTGGATTTTAGGGAACAACATTCTTTGAAGGAATACTTTGTCCTCTGCGGGTTTTGTGTGGATTCATGGTTTGGGGAGAATGAAGAACCTTCCTACGGTAAGGCTACAGTGGCAACAGGGCTTCCATAGTTACTATTTCCCCAGACTTGGGGGAGGGCAAGCATGGGTTATTTTTATGCCCTGTAATCACTTCACGGAGTACACTACTTCAAACAAACTACTGGAGCCAAGCTTCAGGTTTCACTGGCTGCTTCAGAAAGACAGGCTTACAGTGTCAGCCCTGGTGTCTTGAGAGATAGTGGAGCCTTAGTGCTGCAGGCAAGTGTGTGCCAATACCTGGTGAGGGAGGGTCCCATAGAGAGCTGTGTGCCTCAGATGGAAGAGTGGGGAGATCTGCACCACACAACCTGGCACCCCATTTCTCTACTGTAGCGGTGACTTGGTGACCCCACTGTGATGTAGAAGGTTAGACCTTATCATATAGAGGACTGAGGGTAGACCTGTGGTAGACAGTAGCAAGCACATGGAGGAGGTCGTAAATGAGAGGTGTGGGAGTGCCTGTTCACAGGAAATCCGGAATCTGTACAGCAGAGCTGGTACACATGCTTCCTCAAAGTAGCACTGAGGGTCAGGTGCTGTACAGTAGGGAAGCGGGTGGGCATGCCCTGATTCTCAGAAGGCACCTCAGCAAGCCTAGGTTGTAAATTGAACATGTGTGTCTCTGCACCCTGGAAGAGGAACAGGGCCCTAGGATCAATAAACTAAGGACACCTAAGAAAAACAGGGCCCTTGGATGCCACGGAGGGAGTGGGAGTGAGTGCCGAGGGCCTGCACTTGCCTGGGAGTTTTTTGCTATGCTGCCTAGGGCCTCTCCCTTCCTGCCTTCTCCCTCCTCCTTCCTCACACTCTGCTCACCTCTCTCCTCTTCCCCTCCCCACTGCCTCTCCTCCTCTAGGATTTATCTCTGAGCACTCAATCACGCTGCTTGCATCCCCATTGCCCCTTGACAAACAGCTAGGGCCAAACAACCTTCCACACACAAAGCAGGGAGCAGCCTCTCCCAGGATGGCACCCTGATCTCATTATTGATTATCTGTTTCCTTGGGTTTTGTTTCCGGAAAGTTTGATATGGGGCAAGAGAGGTGACAAAAGATCGGCAGGGGCCCTGGAAGCTAAGTGGCCAGCATTAGATCAGCAGCAGATGGGGTGTTGGGCAAAAGCCACAGACACATCTTGACTTCGTCTCTGGCGCCCTTATCTCCAATCTGTTTGAGCTCTCCCAGGCAATTTACTATCCTTGTCATTGATTTTATCTGCTAAATGTGCCCCCGTGAAGAACTACTTTTTGAATGATGAATCAGCCCCCCTTTAAAGAGAGCACACAGAGTCAGTGTGAATATAGCTGTCTGAGCAACCTAGGGGAACCTGCCCCTGATAATGGCATATCAGGAAGACCCATGTCCTGTAAGCTCACCTCACCTGCTGTCTCTGACCTGGTTTGCACAGGGCTGAGGTACAGAAGTAGCCCTGCGTGGAGTTCATATGGCACACTCAGTCCTGCATGGGGCACAGCATTCTGAGACACTATCTGGGAAGGAAACCCACATTAATCTCCTCCTCTTGAAGTCCTGTGGCCTCTGTTGACAGCACTGAGGCTGGACTTGCTATGGAGACTATCCCTGGACTTATTCAGGCCAGGGGCTTCTGATCCGATTGGTGCTCAAGTACAGTTTGTCTTTCTCAAGGCCTCCATGCCCTCCCACCCCTCACTCCTGATTTCTTGTGGCAGTTAATCTTGTCCACTAGAATAGATCTAAGATCAGCTGAGAGACACACCTTTGGGCAGGTATGCAAGAGTATTTCCTAGAAGGATTAATTGAGAGAACTAGATCCTCCCCAAGAATGGACAAGGACTTTGATCAGAGGTGGCTTCGGTATAAGGAGACCTGACAAGAAGCATTTGCTTTGACCTGGTTGCTTTCTGTCTTCGCTGGTGAGGATATCTACCAGGCTGCTGCGGCTGCTGCTGCCCTTCACTGGCAGTTGAACCCAGTTTCTTTGGCATTCCAGGAATTCTGAGTTTTCATAGCTTGGTCAGAACTGTTCAGGCTTCTGGCCTTGTATTCTGGGAAGCTCCAGTGCCCATTGTTGGACCCAAATACTGTAAAACATTCTTTGCAACATGTTTGTGTTCTTTCGGTTGTCTGATTCTCTGACAGACTCAGGTAACACACAGTCCCTATAAAGACAGTTCGGGTGAGGTGGACGTGGGCCCCTGCAAGTGAGCTAGCTTCAGTGTTGACCTTGGGACATCTCAGTCATGACTAGGTTGTCTTGAAGCCAGCCTCACTCACACATATTCCATTCTTCTGAGGTCATGGAGAAATGGACAATCTTTAATGCTCTTTCAGTATTAGTCATCAGCACCAGCTTCCTATTCAGACACAGTGGGGATTAGAACATGCATGTAGAGAGAGTGGCTTTGGGGGTGCGTGGTGTAGCTTGGAAGTGGGCTTGGGATATTGATAATGTGGTATTTGTTTGTTTACAGGATCATTGGGAGCATGGTGGGAATACATCCCATGACCTTGAATGTGGGACCAATGATGTGTAAGAGATGTGTGAAGTACAGCTGAGAGGGTATCTCTTTTCCTCAGAGCCTGAATCATGTACTGATTTTCACTGTGATTAAGTTCATAGTTCACCCCTTGTGAAGCCCCCAGGGTGTGTATGGCACCTTGTTCCAACCAGGTTTCTTGGGCCTAAATAGGAGGCTCCTCTTCAGCTCCTCATCGTTTCCTGATCATCCCCCAGCCTTCTGTGGGGAGCCTGTTGGACCTGCTGCCAAGTCCAGACCTTGAGTTTTCCTATTCCTCAATTCTACTCCATTGAACAGGCGCCTGCCCCTCCCCCCTGAAGTCCATTCTCCAGGGCACCTACAGGGCTCTAAGGGCATGACCCACTACGTGTCCTTCTTTGACTATTTGCCACCCTCCCCACAGGAACTGTGATATGAATTCTTATAGGCCTTCAGTGTCCTTCCTAGCTGACTCTGTCTCTCCCTTGACCCTCTATCATGCACACAATGGTACCTTTACAGTACCTTTTAAGCCCCTGCTTGTCCAAGGATCTTTGGACTGGTTGAAAAGCCCATCAAAACTGAGTATCATATTCCTCAGGTACTTAGAGAGACACCTTCCTGCCTCTACCCAGTCACATTTTATCTGATTATACAATTTAATCCCACATGATCAGCTGATTTTCCCAGGACTGTCCTTTTTCTCTACAAGGGGGGAGATTATGAATCTTTCCTAGCTCATACGTGGTAGACAGTTCTGTCTGTGGAGAGACTAACACACATCCTCAGTGTGTAGTATGTGCCTTCCCCTGGAGTAAAGTGAGTGGCAGAGAAGTCACGAAGCCCAGAGCTGTGCCCTGTCCCTGATGACCCATGGTGACGTGGCACTCAACTCTTTGCCCCTTAGCTCCCAGTCTACCCCAGGAACAGCAGAACTTTGAAGGCCACTGTGCTTGGTGATCCCTTAGTAATGTTTTTAGGGATGATCAACAAGAAATTTCTGTACAGTAAAATCCTCTAAGAAGTATGAAACAGCTTCCAGTAGCTGCCTAGGGGATAGTGGCCTGAAGAACAAACCCCACTGCCCTGAGCTTGTCACCAGCGTCACATACAGTCACTGCTGCTTGCTGCTTGTTCTGGTGAAGGTGGGTTGGTGCTAGCAAGTGTCTTCTGTAGAAGAAATGTATTCTCTGCCTGAGTGTGAGGTCACCCATGGGGCTTTGGGGTCCAGGGCACAGGGAGGAGATGACAGACAGAAGGGTAGATGTTACTCTTCCTTTGGAAAGTGGTGGACAGGGTTGTGTCAAGGATGATGGGCAAGCTGTACACCCATGGCCTCTGGAGGGTCACACTTTAGGATCTTAAGGTGGAGTGTCAGTCCATGCAGAGGTGACTATCAGCCCAACCTCAACTCAGGTAAGACCTTTGGACAGCATGGACCGTCTCTTCTTTAGGTGACCTGGGTACCTGAGAAAGATAGCCTGGTTCTAATTGCTTTTTCCAGAGTCAGGAAGTCATTCAAATCAGAGATCATGGGAGCAATGAGGGATGTCAGAACCCTCATGGGAAAAACAAAGAAAGCTAATACCCCTCTTGGAAGCAACAGGGGACCCCTTCCCTTCTCCAAAAAAACAGGAGATCAGAATACCTTCCAGGTGCAACAAGAGGTCAGAACACCTCTTACAATGCTGTTAGTTTTGGGAGACACTGAAATGCCAATAACCAAGATTGCTTCAGCTCAGGAGAGATGCAAATGTAGCCTGTTCAAACCAAACTGTCTCCTCATTGTCCCCCAACCATCCTCCTCCTTGAGGTTGTCCTGTAACTGCTTGGGTTTCTTGCTAACAGGAAGTAAGGCTCCAGTGAGATTCTTGGCCCATGTCAATGTCTTCACTGCTTTTCCACTGGACTCAAACAAATATCTGGGTCAGTGGTCTTGCCACAGACAACCTTCATCTGTGGCATGAGGCTTTGTGCTGACCTCCTGGTCTCTCCAGGTCCTGTGGGTAGAGACTTCAACACTTCCCTGGTGAAATCCCTGAAGAGCCCAGTGTTAAAGCACAGCTAGGTGCAGATCTTGTTAAAACATGGACTTTGAGGCTAGAGAGAGCTGAGAAGAGGACTCGTTGCTCTTCTGCAGGAGCCAAATTCCGTTTCCACCCTCACACTGGGTGACTCTTAACTGTTTGTAACTTCAGTGACACCCTTTCCTGGCCTCTCTGGGTGCCTGCACATGCACAGCATAAACTGTGTATTGCACAGACACACACACACATACACATAATAAGAATAATAAAAAATACTTTCCTGGCAATGGACAAAGAGACACCTTGTTAGTGGTGTTGTTTGTATATCAAAGGCAGAACAGATGATAATCATTTGTTCATCGTAGCTTGATGCCTACCTTGGCAGTTAAAGCTGTTTTATGCCTAGGACTCATAAAAATCAATACAAATCAAATCAAATTCAGGCAGCGCAGTGCAGGAAGAGGAAGACAGACAGAGACCTGCATTCTGTCATGCCACACCATGCTGAAGGGGAAAAATGTTCATAAACCTGCCGTCCACCCTACAGCACAGATGGGCCATAGACACACAGAGCCACCTGAAACCACACAGGGAAACACATGAGGAGGAAGACAGACAGAGACCTGCAGACCTGACCGGCAGCCACCCACAGACCTGCCCTCTGCCGTATGGCACAGGCAGGCCATAGACTCCCACGTGCCACCATTCCATACAGCATGGATGGAGAGTGTTACCCAGGTGCTTGCCAGCCATGTGGCCAGCCTATAGTGGGAGCCACCGCAATGTGGCGGACAGATGGGAGAGAAAGAGAAGTGAAGCATTATGAAAAGAGATGACACTGGAGATTCCAGGGTGGAGAGGAGTAGACCGTTGTGAGTGGTCAACCTGTCACCTGGGTCATGGCCTGAGCTTCCACTGAGGGCCGTGTCCAGGTCCTGGGTCCTTGGCTACCCACAGGTACAGCACTCTGTAGAGTGGGCCCTGCACCTCTCCTGGACAGCTCAGTGGAGATGGGCCTGGTGACAGGGATGTGTGGGTGAGCCAGCTCGGGGGGTACGAGTGAGGGAGAGCTGAGCCTACCACTCCTCTCACTCCTGTGCTGTGAGGTGATCTGGCCTGGGGGTTGCCTTCTGCCCCCCATAGCTGCCTGTGGCAGTCGGAAGAGCTGACCCTGAGATTGTGAGAGCAGGTCAGCTAGCCCTGCCCCTCACTGGCCATAGCACTAGGGAGATTGGGCCTCATACCTCACCTGGGTAGGACAGTTGGGCTAATCCTGGTGGAGGGGCACAGGTGAGCCAGCCCTGAGGTAAGAGTGGAAGAGCTAGCCCTGCCTCCTCCCTGACTGAAACACTCAGGGGAGCTGACCCACCCCCACCCCTCTGCTCAAGCCAGCACTGAGTGGCCTATCCAGCCAGAGTAGAGCTGCAGAGCTTGCCTTGGTGGTGTGCATGAGGAAGAGGCAGCATCATTACTGCTCAGCTACCACCCAGGATCAGATCCAGGGCTCTGAGTTGTCCCACCTCCAAATCTATATCATCTTGAAACAGTTGGGATGGGAAGAGATAGTCCTGCTGATCCAAAGCTTCAGAATCCCCATGACACAGGGCAACAACAGGATAACCGGGAGGAGTACAAGTGAAGATCCAATATTGTTGGTGTTACAGAAGCCAGGAACCTTGAGCCAACCAATGTTCATTGCAATGAGCGTTTGTAAGTGAAGATGTGTGGACAGAGTGTGGATGTACTGTGGGACACAGTGTGACATACTGCAGCCTCCTCAAAGAGATGCTTTCTATGGTTTATTTTGTTTTGTTTATTTGTGTGTGTGTGTGTGTGTGCGTGTGTGTCTATATTGGGATGAGGTTGAAAGAGTAAAGTGTGAATATCAGAGGATGGGGAGATGAGTGGGACTGGGATGCATGATATGAAACAAAGAATCAATAAAATTTAAAATAAATAAACAAATCTTTTAAATTTATTATTTCAAATTTAATTGAAAGATAGTTATTTTACTTCTCCTTTCTCTTTCCATTCTCTCCCCCATCCTGCTCTTCCTAACTATAACCTCTCCCTCCCAAAATCATTGCATCCTTTTCTTTAACCATCACTGTTAACCAGTGCATAGAGACCTATGTAATCAACCTATAAATATAACTTGTCGGGCCCAATCAGTGTTGCTTGTATGTATATTTTTCTAGAGCTGATCACTTGGTATTGGATAACTAACCAGGGACTGAAATCTGGGAAAGACTGATTCCCCCCTCTCACAAGTTGTTAATTGCCTGTAGTTTTCCATCTAGAGGTGGGGTCTGTGAGATGATTCTCCCCCGGTTGAGATGTCAACTGTGTTGGAATTGTTCAGGTCTGGTTTAGACAGCTGCATTGTTGATATTTTGTAGCTGTAACTTCCCCGGCTAAGCTACAAGATGCAATCATGCAGCAAAGTTCTTACAATCTTTCCACCCCATCTTGCATGATGTTCTTTGAGCCTTAGGTGTGGGAGGTAGTATAAATATGTCAGTTGGGGCTGCTCGGGTGCTCACTGGGTTTGAGTAGCTGTGGCTTTATGTAAGTCTCCTTCAGCTTCATTGATGAGAGGTCAGAGCTACATTTCCCTCTGGTTTTCTTGTTTTACCCTTTTCATTCAATCCCTTCTCGCAGCTCATTGGATGATGCTTCCCACATTGTGTTGGGTCTGCAATCTGATCTTTTGTCTTTTGTGATGACTCAAATCCAGGGAAGTTGAAAATGAAGAATAACAATATCAGGTCAAGCCTTCCCAATTAAATCTGATTTTCAAAATAGAGACATTTGCCAAACTAAGACAAAGCTTTCTCTTCCTATAGGTGCAACATTGAGATCCACCACGTGTTGCTCTGATGTTCTCTTCTGATGAATGAGCAACAGCAGACATTTTTCTTCTCCTTTAAGTTTGACATTAAAACGAATTTGAGAGAGAAAAAACCAGCTGGGCTGGGGGTGGGGAGATTCATGGGAAGGGTTGGAAGGAGGAAAAGGAAAGGAGGAAGTGATGTAATTATATTTTAATTTCAGAAAATCCAAATGTATATGTATATATACATTTTATACATGATGCATACATATATATATACGTATATACGTGTGTGTGTATATATATATATTATATATAAATATATATTATATATACATATATATATATACATTTTGGCATTCTGACTGGGGTTGTGGCTCAGTGATGGAATGCTTGCCTATTAATCCCCAGCAGCCTACAAACAAACAAAGAAACAACACATAAACAGCACACAAAGAAGTTGGGCATTCACTGTGCAGTGCTGGATGGTTTACTGTGACTCTCAATGAGGAATGGAGGGAATGGTGAGCTCTAGTCTCAGTGAGAGGAGCTGATTCTGGGAAATGAGGCAAGACAGTAAGAGAGGAGGGTACTTGATCCCTTCCTCTGGTCTGTTAGAGGAAGGTCTGACATTGGTTCTCAGTGGCTGATTTCAGTGCTGGAGCTCTGCTTACTGACCTTTCTGAGGCACTCTCTGATTGGTTAATAAAAGTCACTAATGGCCAATTAGCTGGGCAGAAAGAGTATAGGAAGGTGGGACTTCCTCAGACAAGGAAAAGGAACCCTGGTGTGTTACACAGAGGAAGCTCTTTCCCCTAGGAGACACAGAAGCAGACAGATGTGTCTGAGAGTTCTAGAAGGTACAGCAAGCAGCATGTCTGGTTGGAATTAGGTGGTCTGGGTTAATTTAAATTAGCTAGTTGAGAGTCTGTCCAGCTAAAGGCTAAGTTGAAACATTAAAAGTTATTGGTGTAATTAATTTTGGGGAGAAAGGCTGCTGCAGGTTTCAGGTTGAAAGGCCTATAGACCTCTATCTAAGATTGGCCATAGACCTCATGGCAGGCCCCTGCGGCTACCCTGCCAGGCTGCCACTGACTGTTCCACTGACTTAATATAATAGTTTAAAATTATTAATAAATATCTTGTAGCTGCCCCATGAGCCGCCCTGCCAGGCCTACAGGCCTCTAAGGCAAGTCAGGCCTGTCAATCTCCTGTGAGGCTGCTGACTGCTCCGCCAGCTTAATTTTACAACTTATATTTATTAATAAATATATTACTTAACAGAGTTTAGGTTGCAGGTGTTGAAAGCCACCCTTGTTCCAAGGTTTTACCCCCACGACAGGTCAGATCTCCAGTTAAGACGAGCCAGGTCTGCTGACCTCCCACTAGCCTACTAGCTGCTCTACTGGGCTAATCTTACAATTTACAATTATTAATAAATACAATTTTGATAACTAAGTTGCAGTTTCACTGGTCCCTACACAGTGCATGCCTGCACACAAGTGTACATTCATGGCATGTATTTGTGTACACACACATGCACATGAGACACATCAAAAATACTTAGTTCTGGCTAGCTCAGGCTTGTTGCTGAACTGAGACTGGATAAACAGACCTAGAATCCTTTAGAAGTTCTGGTATCAACACCCCAAGAGATTTCACCCCTGAACAAGATATTTATAGCACTACTTCTAAGGCTCATGGACATTTTAGAAGAGGAAATGAGAACATAGGAGCCTAAAGATAGAATTGTGGAGAAATTCAATTTTGGGTCATGATATAACCATTACACTATGAACTCACACCGAATGTTTATACTAGTTCTCCATAAAAATCTGCCTGCCAATAGTCAGGTGTAGAATGAAGAGGGGCTCAGGATTGTGAGGACCAAAGCTAAACTATTGCTACTGATAGATTAAGGAAGAGGGAAAATTATTGCTTTCAGTTGTGTACACATTAGTGGACTCACTAACCTCACGTGGGTAGTTCCAACCCAATGGTCACATAGATGGCCCCTGGTTAAGCAATATGAGTCAAAAATAAGCCCAAAAGTCATGAATCTGAGGAAGAGACAGTAGGTGAGGGAAATGACAGGATACACAATAAAAATGTGACATGAAAGGGGCTGGAGAGATGGCTCAGAGGTTAAGAGCCTGGCTGCTCTTCCAGAGGCCCTGAGTTCAATTCCCAGCCACCACATATGGCTCACAACCATTTATAATGAGATCTGGTGCCCTCTTCTGGCCTACAGGTATGCATGCAGACAGAATACTGGATACATAATAAATAAATTAATTAATTAGTCTTTTAAAAAATGTGATATGAAAATAATCAGAACACACATGTACATGAGTGAAAATGTCAAATGAAGATAATCAACAAAAAAGCAGCCAGAAGCCCCTGGCTTGAAGGCCTTAATGATGGTGTCCTTGCTGCTCTGCCTCACAGGTGGAGACAACAGAACTTCTCCAGGCTCTGCCCACAGTTTACCTGTATTCACGACTCAGATGTCAAGGCATTAGGTTAAACTTCCAGACTAAGCCAACTATGGTGATGTATATTTGTAGTCCTAGTACTGGTGAGGGTAAGGCAAAAAGATTGACAGTTTGAGAGTAGCCTGGGCTCAACAAGCTACTGTCTAAAAAAACAGTAAAATAAACCAGCGTCCTGTGGAACCTGTGATGTGACTGAATGCAGCTGTGCAGCATGACCCCAGGGAAGGTGAAACCATCGCAGAAAGCCAGGACAACACATTAGAAAAGGAACAACAGTATGTTCTTGCAGATGCTGGAAAGGACTCTGTGTTCACCTCCAGCCACCCAACACTGAACAACTGAAGCCCCAGGAACACTTCCACAAAAATCTCCCCAAACACAACTCAGCAGGGGCACCATCCACAGTTGCTGGCAGATGTCCTTAATAATTGACGGGACCTTCCAGAAGCACCTGCAGAACACGAGCCAACTGTCCACGCTACCATAAGGCATCCAAGTACAGGACACGGACGGCCCAGGAGAGCAGCATGGTGGGAACAAATGGTTTTCATTCAACCAAGCAGCAGAAGGAGGATTTTCTTAAAGAGCCAGTACATCCCAAAACTGTGCTGGCTTTCACTTGGACTCAATTTCTCACTCTGAGAAAACTTTCTCCTGAGGAGACCATGTGACCTTCTTGCCACCTTTGCACTGTTGGGGCTTTCAATGAGTTTCTTGAGTAAAGACTTCTGCATCTGGCCATGCCAGGTGCCTCCAGAGTTCTCCAAGCTTCCCAGGGACTCCCGCTGAGAATGAGCTCTGTTCTTGGTGTTCTTAATCAGTCACTGGCAATTGATTAGTATTTAAATTTATGCTAATTTCATCAAGGTGTGAAAAGATCTTTTTCTTGAATATACATGAAAGAACCATATTACTATTCAACTGGCTTTTTCCCCCCCTCTTTTTTTTTAACTCAAGAAAAGCTTGTCTTTACCTAATAAAAGACAAAGCAGAAATAAAAAAAGCACAATGTAAAAAGATGGAAAGTGAGTTTGTAATTTCACGTGTAACTGTGCTTCACTAAGAGCCGATACCAATGGCCACTGGAGAAAGGACAATTTAACGAGTATGGGTATGGGGCACCTGGAATCCCAGTCCTTCGAAGAGCTGGTGATGCCATTTGCTTGTTGCTACATTTATTCAGGTGTTTTTACCATGACATGATAAAATGCTGCATGGTTGCTACCAAGATGTTCAGCCTGAGTTTCTCAGTGTGTCCACTAGGGGTGTAGAAAGAAATCCTCAACAGTGGCCACAGCTACACTCATCACAGCATCTGGATGAAATGGAGCACAGGGCTGAGAACAAACTCTACTGCAGCTGCTCTCAACAGCCTTGTTCTCAGAGAGCCAGGTTCTCAGACACCCTGAGACCCTGCAGCTGCCACTCCAGGACCACCTACAATAAGGGGTCCCAGGCCACATTGCTTCCTGCCCTCTCCTCCTGTGCTCATCAAGGCCATCATTAGGCCTTGTCTTCCTCCCTCCTCATGATGCAGCTCAGTGATGTTAGGTTGGCCTGTGTGCCTGTCTATGGCAGGCTGTGCCGCCGCTGTATAGATTTACTGTCATTCTGTACACTGCCCACATTTGACAGAGGCCACAGAAAGTGCAGTGGGACAGGGCTGAGGTTAAGTGTTCCTTCCTCTTGGATGTAGCTCACAGGATTCCTGGGCAGGCAGGACAAGCTGATTTCTCACTGTGCTGACACTGATGACAGTTGGATCTCAGTGTCACTATCCTGGCAGCCAGCCTCACCCTACCGTGACAAGGCAGCCCCTCATGCTGGTCAGGCAAGGCAGTCTCTCCTTCCTGTAGACTCTACAGGATCCTTTTCTTTTGGTGGGTAAGTGGAGAAACCTAGGGTGCAAACCCCAAGCCTAATTGATTTTAACCCTTTGGTTGGGAAACATACCAGCTGTCCCCCTTCTAAAATTAATTTTTATATGTACAAGTGTTCTTCCTGTGTATACGCACCATGTGGGTACAAGTGTATGAGGCCAGAAGAGGGTGTCAGATGCCCTGGAATGGGAGTTATGGGTGGTTGTGAGCCACCACATGGGTGGTCAGGATTGAAACCTGTTGGGGGAAGGTCTAATATTGTTTCTGATACATTGAATTCAATGCTGAGATCTGGTTACTGCCCCTTCTGAGGCATTCTCTTGATTGGTTAATAAAAGTCGCTTATGGCCAATTAGCTGGGCAGAAAGAATATAGGAAGGCAGGACTTCCTCTGATCAGCAGGAATTCCACACACAGAGACTCTCTGCCCTTTCCGCCTGGAGACACAGAAGGAGACAGACGTCTGGAGAAGTCTGGAAGGTACTCACAGGCACATGGTGGTTTGGGGTTAACTTAGAGTAGCTAATTGAGAGTCTGCCCAGCTAAGGGCTAAGCGTTAAAATATTAAAAGGTCTTGGTGTGTTTAATTATTGGGGAAAAGACTGTGGCGGCTTACAGGCCCTCAGTCCAAGCAGTTCCGGGCTGTTGGATTCCCAGACTCCCCTTGAGCCCAGGCGATTCTCCCGCCAAGCCGCCGGTAATTCTACCGGCCTAATATAACAACTTATATTAATTAACAGAGTTTAGGTTATAGGTGGTGTAGGCCACCTTTGGTCCCAGAGCTCTTTCTCCAGGATAAGTTAGGCAAGTGGTTAAGGCACTCAGGCCAGGCCGCCTGCTCCTCTGCCAAGCCGCCAGCTACTCCACCGGCTACTCTGCCAGCCTAATATTACAGTTTATACTTATTAGTAACTACATTAATTAATTAGTTTGCAGTATTCAGAAACCCAGTCCTCTGCAAAAGTAGCAAGTGCTCTTAGCTGCTGTGTTATTTTAATGGAGAACTTTTTCTGAAAGAGAGCTTCCAAGTTTTATGGTAGAAAAAACAAACTTCCTTCTTATTTTTGTTAATTTATTTATGTTTATTTATTTATTTATTTTAAATGTTTTGGTTTGCTTTAGTCCAGAATGAGCTGGAACTTGAGGTGACCTTTGCCTTAGTCATCCAGGGTGTTGGGATTACATGTGTTGTTTTCATTAATTATTTTAGTTAGTGTACAAAGCCATGGGTCTCATCATGAGCCTTTCATACATACGTCTTTCTTTTATTTGCCTCTCCACTGCCATGTTCCCCACTCCCTGATCTCTCCATCCCCAACAGCTCCTTTCTGCTTGTCAAAATCTGAACCAGCTCTACATTCTGTCATGAGAAAAATACATGAACTATTTGTCTTTCTTTCCCCTATTATTGTTGCCCTCCTTCCTCCCCTCTCAGGGATTCCTTTTACCTCATGTCCTATTTCTATAATCCAGAGTCTACATATGAGATGAAACATGAACGTTTGCCTTTCTGAGTCAGGCTTATTTCTCCTAGCATGACGATCCATCTATCTACCTGTAAACATGAGTTCATCCTTCCTTATGACTGTATAAAACCCCATTATGTACATGTACCACTTTTTCTTCACCCATCCATCTGTGGATGTACATTCAGGCCGGCACTCAGGAGTGGTGAACCTGGGTCATATGATAGGTCTAGTTTTAGTATGTGAGCAATCCGTTTTGACTGTTCATTTAGTGCAATCTAGAATCACCTCGTATGGAGTCTTAATGAGGAACTGTCCAGGTTAGATTGGCTTGTGGACAAGTGTGAGTGATTTTCTTGGCTGGGTTAATTGAGGTGTGACGACTGTCCTGAATGTGGCCTCCTCTGTAGCCTGGAATGGACCCTAGACCAAATGCAAAGGAGAGATCTGGCTGCGCATTCTGCATTAAGCACACATGCATTGACTCTTGCCCCTTGTTCTTGATTGCCAAGGAATGCGATTGGCTGCTTTACATGGGGAAGTTCTGCTGAGAACGTAGAAATCTGGTGTTGCCCTAGAGCCTCTGAGCTCAGTACTAAAATGATAGACTCCCTTTTTTCAGCAGAATCCCCCTCTTATGTCTGATATAAGGAAACCAGACCCTTTAAAGGAGTGTCAAATGGCCCAACCCTCCCCTGATAAGTAACCTGCCCAGGGAATACCTGGAGATTTCTGAAAATACTTCCCCATGCTAATGATGTCTGTCGTTGCCTTGGCTTTCAGCCAATGATGCTTGTCTATGCCTCTAGCCTACCTGGAATTCTTCCCCCACCTCCTATTGTCCATGAGATAATTAGGTACTACCTTTCCTCTCTTCTGATAGGACAGTACCCAGCCAACCAAATGCATTCACCTCCAAGACCCCTCCCCACTGCCCAATGGTTTATAATGTCCCTGAGTCAGGAAATAAACTCCCTTTCTCCATTCCTTCACTATGAACACCTGAGACCTGGTTGTTTATTTTGGGCTTGGGAAGAAGGAACTCGTACTGTAACACTGTAAAAATTAATAAATACAAGGCCTTCTCCTCCTTCATGAGACCCTGACCTCACTTCCCCTAGAGACATTCCACAGAACTCAGTCCTTGGGACTATCTGAGCTTACACAGCTGACTGGTTTGCTCTCACTCCCCAGCCCCCACTTGCGTCATCGCCTAAACATCCCCTTTGTTCCTTGTGTGCTTAAATACTGCCTAAAAACTGTTTGGGGGTTCACTCCTCTACGAAGGTAGTAGAACCCCAGCGTTTTGGCTTAAATAAACCTCTTGTATATTACAGCGAAGCTGGGACTTTAGTGGTCTCTGGGCATCAGGATTTTGGGGAGCCCCCTCGCAGGTTCAACAGTCACTGGACATGCTGCCTGCCTAGGTCTCCTGCTGCTGGCAGCCTGAGCTTGTTTCTGAGCACCTAGGGCACCAGCTCCCTCCTCGCTGCCACCACATCTGTCTAGCCAGGCTCATGTTTTGATCACCACCAACGGTCACCCCAGTGGCCCCCGAAGCTCACTGAGAGTCCCTGAGCCCCTGCTGCTTCTCCTGTTTACATGATGGTCACTGCAGCTACTGTCCATTGCTGGCTGTCCCTGAAGCAGACTGCAAACACTCCTGAACCAAGTTGGACTTGCAAAGCTGGTTGGCTCAGTCCAGGTTCTCCAGGCTCCTTGAGCTGCTCCTCCACTGCTGGCAACTCAGGTAAAAGAGCTTTGACCTCTTATGTGATGCAGAGAGGGTTTCTCTCTCCTGCACACTTATTAGCAGGGCTGTAACACTTGGCGGTAGAATTTTCCTACCACTCCAGCCAGCGGATATTCTGTGGCGTGTATCCCCACAAATGTTCCAGCTTCAAAGAACTTGAATTATCCAGCCCAGTGCCAGTGGTTTAGCTAAGAGAGCTGGTAACCTTTTGCCACATGCAGGAGAGAGTTAGGGCTGCTCTAACTCTCCTGGTGCTTACTAAAAGAGCTAACACTTGGGAGTTGCAGAAAAACCCTTTCTCTCACCTCACCAGTCACCCTGAGGGCACTGATCTGGGAAGTGTTCCAGCCATTTTTGCCTGAGTCTGGGCATTCTGTTGGAGAAACGTGTTTTTCTGCCCTGATACTGGACACATATCAAGAGCTGGGAATTTCCCACCAGACCCAGATACAGAAGGGGAACTTTAGGGTCCTGCCTCTTCACTTCTCCACAATGTTGGCCTATAATTTGAATTGTGAGCCAAATAACCCCTTTCTCTCTCTTAAGTTACTTTTTGTTGAGTCTGTGTATTACAACAGGAAAGAAAGCCAAGGCAACATTTGCCTTCTCTAGAGAGATATTTCAAATAAGGTTGTTAAAATTGCAGTGAAATGAAGCCCATGCTTATATGACCTTGAATGGCCTTAAACCTGAAAGACTACAAATTTAAGTTCCCCTGTGACTTTAGGACCTGGAGTCTTTTCTTATCCCTGTAATCCTATAAAGAGCACACCAGGGACCCTCATTTAGGGCCCTTAACAACCCTTTGAGATATAACTCCAGAAGCCCCCAACATCACTTACAGAGACATTGTATCAATCTCAATTAATTAATCAATCTCAATTGTTAACCTGATGAAGTCTAAAATCACTAGGAAGATAGGCTTCTTGGCATGCCTTGTGAAGGATTATCCTGATTACTTTAATTGAGGAGGGAAGACCTGCTCACCTTGTGGTACCATTTCCTGGGTTGAGATTGTAGAAGTAATGAAAGGAGAAACTTAACTGAGTCTGTTTCCTGAGTGTGGATACAGTGTGATCACCTGCTTCAAGCTCTTAACAGCAAGATGGTTCTACCATTGTAGATTTTACTTGTCAGCTGTGAGCCAGAATGAACTCTTTCTCCCTTAAAATACTTTTGTCATACTAACAAAAGAAGTAACTAATTGAACATTTTATTTGTACTCTCTTAAGAAGCCCACAGTCATGCTTGGGTATGTCTTAGCCTTCCCTGATACCCCTCTTTCTAGCAACCCCCAAGTTTAAATCTACATTAAAATCTATTCCTAGTAAACTCCTTCTGGTGCCATCAGCTCTGTTGAAAGCTGAAAAGAGGTAGGACCTCTTTTCTGGTCAAAATTTGATGTCCTTCTTTTTCTTGGTGACAGCCATTGTGACTAAGGTAAAATAGAATCTCAAAGTACTTTAATTTGCACTTCTGTAATGGCTAAGAATGTTGAACGGGTCTTCACATACTCATTGGCCACTTCTGTAATGGCTAAGAATGTTGAACGGGTCTTCACATACTCATTGGCCACTTCTGTAATGGCTAAGAATGTTGAACGGGTCTTCACATACTCATTGGCCACTCATGTCTCTTCTTCTAAGAAGTGTCTGATTGTACAACTTGATATTTGGGTGTTTAGCTTTTTGAGTTCTTTATGCATTACACATATTAGGCTCCTGTTAGATGTGTAGTTGACAAACATTTTTTCATGTGAAAAGGTAGTGTGAGCATGATTAAAGGTCATTCTAGAAACTGTTCTGGAAAGCTACACATTGAAATTTTCAGATGTATATTTGATAAACAAATACTTCCTATTTTGTAGGATGTCTTTTTGTTCTGTTGACTTTTTTTTTTTCCTGTAGGGAGTCTTTATACAATGCTAGCTGTTGGTTCTTGGGATTAACAACAGTTACTCTTCTGTTGTTAGAAGCAGGCTCTTGGTGGGACACTCTGGAATTCATTATGTAGTTTAGGGTCCAGGTGAATTTACTGTAATCCAACTGCCTCCAAGTGCCTTAGCCACAACTTGACTACAGAGTGATCACACACACACACACACACACACACACACACACACACACACACACACACACACACACGAGAACACATGAGAGAGAGAGAGAGAGACTTCCCTTTGAATCTTATTTATAGGAAACATTGTTTCACATCCTAGAGCTCAGAGCCTCAAGATTGAAAACTAGATTAAGTTCCACTAAAATGTCCTTAAATGTGCTTAAATGTGTCTTTTATGGTCATTTGAGATGAATGTTGTAAGTTTTAATCAAGAAACAAAACAAATGAAGCCAAGGCAGGGCTCCAGGACTCCTGAGCCTGTTAGGCCCCAGGAGGACACTTGAAAACACCCAGTGTCTGGGTGTGGTGGCAAACACCTTTAATCCCAGTACTCAGGAGGCAGAAGCAGGTGAATTGCTGTGAGTTCAAGGCCAGTGTGGTCTACAAAGTGAGTCCAGGACAGCCAGGGATACACAAAGAAACCCTGTCTCGAAAAACAAAAAACAACAACAACAACAAAACAAAACAAAAAAACAAAGAGACTCTACTGCCTCAGTTTCCTTGATGCTGAGATTACAAGCATGCATTCCACATCTGGTTATGAGAGTGTTATATTCCTTCATTTTCAATGTGGACTACGAGTGCTTTCTCCCTCATGGAGAAGGGTAGCTTGATATAAGGTTCCCACCAACAGGAGGCTCTGCTGGACCAGCACTCTGCCCTGGTCAGGAACCCGGTCTGTGTAAAGCCTGTAAAAAGTGACCCTTCTCAGGGCTGTCACTGCCGAGGTGTTGCAAGAACACTCTACGGCTGCCCATTACTGCTGTTTACGGAATGGGCTTTGTTCAGCTTTTGAACCCTTTGAAAAGTTACATTTCTTCATATCTTCATAAATATTTTCTCTACTGTCTTAAATGATTTTGCAGAGCACTGAAAGAATACTCTGGGCTACTAGAGTGGAGAGTGAGAATGAGAAAGGGAAGGAAGACGGAAGGGGCCATGAAGAGAGATT
This sequence comes from Lophiomys imhausi, assembly GCA_907164525.1. Classification (NCBI taxonomy): domain Eukaryota; kingdom Metazoa; phylum Chordata; class Mammalia; order Rodentia; family Muridae; genus Lophiomys; species Lophiomys imhausi. The sequence goes on from CAJQZJ010032670.1 coordinate 2,235,514, forward strand.
CAGTTTATTGATGGTCTCCTTATTGGGTGCTCCAATCAGGTGTTAAAGAGAAGTGTTTGTTGCTGCCTGTTAATCCCAGGGCACCCCATCCCCTCCCCCATCCCTGGGTCTTGTTGCACGCAATATGGCCTTGGATTGTTGAGGTTTCTAATTCAGGCAATGAGCTCAATGTCAAAGTGTTGGGTCTTTTGTCTTTAACAATAAACATTTAGCTAATCTGAATGAATAGAAATTGCTTTAGTGAATTACAAAAACCGAGGTCTTTTCAATGCACCAACAATGACATTAATTATTTTCAACATTGTCTTATTTTTGCAATTGATTGACTTTAGAATTTCACTTAAAATGTAATAAGTTCATTGACTGTTTAAACTAGATAAATGTAAAAACATTATTAGTAAATCAAAATGTCAGCTGGTGGCGACGAAAACCCTACTCTGACAATAATACTGTACACAACCTGGCCACGTTGTCATTTTCATTTGTGTGTGGGTTTAAGGTATTCTGAGAATTGGAGCCTGAACCCTGATTGCCAATTGACTGGTTACACTGGGCACACCTCCTGCTCTCCTTCCTTGAGTCACCTGCTCACCACCAGAGAAGTTTGTCAAACTTAGCAAACAAGAACAAACATTTCCTCATACAGAAAGTGAATCTCATATTCAAAGTCTGCAGTGGTGTGTGTGGAGGGGGTCATGGGTGGAGGATGTGGCAGGAATCCTTACCCCAGAACCCAGCCCCTCCTTCTGGTGACCAGAGAGACCTGAATGTTTTTCCTAAATCTTTGTAATCCAATAAGCTTTTGTGTTTAGCAGCTTGTTTTGAAAGTTGTCCCACACCCCAGCCTGTGCCTCACAAGGTCCCTCTCTGGCAGGTGAGCGCCTCAGGGCCTGATCATTATTCAAGGCGAGAGGCCGGCTCAGCCCCAACCAGAATGTAATTTGTAATTAACTGTCATTTACTTCTGTCTGCATTGACTTGTTGTTCAAAAGACAACGTAACTGGGCTGGTGACCGGTCGGTCTCCCTTTGTTGTGGATATAATGTCTCTCAGATCTGGTTGTTTTCATAATGTTTAAAAACCCAGGGCTTTACTCTCTTGAAACTGGGAGAAGAAGGGGAATTCGTTGAAATAAATCCAACACAAATAATTTGTTATGTCATGATACATCGCACATTCCATTTGATGAAGGAAGCAAACACAGGCTGGGCCGGGTCGTCTTGATGGCTGAAGATGGTCTTCTCTGAAGCACATGCTCTAAAGTGCCGTCTTCAAACGCCATCGTTCTGTGGTTGTGGACTCTAGTTTATGCTGGCTTTTCAGTTTAATTATTTGCTTGTCACACTTTTCATTAGGAGAAAAATAAACAGAATGTGTGGTTAGGCCTGGATTGGACATCTGTGTTCCCAAGATTGGCAAGTCATTCCAACTTTAACTCCTTGGAAATTAACAAAGCTTTGAGGCTATTTGGACAGAAAAGACTGTGAAAATATTCAAAGATTTGAAAAGAAATCATTAGATGTTCTTGCAAATGATCTCTTTTTTAAAAAGTCACTTTTTTTGTCTCTGTATTTGGAGGATTTTGACAATACAGAGGGAGACAGCAGCATCTCTCAGATGTTTGAGTTTCATTGGAAAATCCCAAAATGCTCTGCTGATTTTGTGTGTGTGTGTGTGTGTGTGTGTGTGTGTGTGTGTGTGTGTGTTGCTCACGCCTGCTTTTTTCCCTCTGAACTTGGCATGCAGTGACATCAGCTTGTCGGGCCAGCAGGTCTTTGTGAGTCCTTGGCATGCAGGACAGCAGTGGAGGACACAGAAGGTCCTTGCACCTGGGTTGGGGCTCTGTTCCTAGTCACCATTCCTCTCCCTAAGGTGCATCATGATCCCCATTGTCTCTCCCCAGGACAGGGCCACAGCTGCACAGGATTCACTCACTGTCTAGCAGCCTTGGAGAACTGGAGTCATATTGATTCCAGAAAAGAGTCTCACAGCTTCCCAGCCAAATGCAGTACTTGTGGAAAAATGAGTCCCACCTGGGGGAAGCTGAACCTCAAGCCAACAGATGGGGCTGAGAATCACCTCACTGAGAACATTGAGATGAGCTTTGCTGAGCTCCTGGGTGTAGAAATGAAATGTCTCCTCTGTCAAGCTGGTCTCTCCAGAACATGACAAGTGATTCTGGATGCAGAGACAGCACAGGGAGGATGGGGGTGTGTGTGAGAACCACAAGCAACAAAGTTATCAGTTCTGTGTGGTTACAAGGGAGGACCTTTACTCCTGTAGCTTCTGCCTCAGGATTGTGGAGAGGGACCTCATGGACAACCTAGGTGCTATAGTGTGAGAAGTTTTTTAAATGCAGATGCTCCACAAAACAGAATCCAGATTCACACCTTCCTTCCTGAATGTAACTAGAAGTAGGAGTTGAACCCTTTGGATCAGGATATACCTGCTAATATGTGCCAGAAAATTTCCAAATGTACAAGTCTGACTGTAAACAGTCGATTCTCCCTGTATCTACCCAACTTTAAGTCTCCGAGTCTTTCTGCAAATACCAATACACCTATGAAGACCACTTCCTCCTGTCAATACCCAAGCTCCTTTGTCACTGCCTAAGTCCACCTGTAGACACCTAAGTTGCCTGTATCACTCAAGTTCACAGGTAAATTCCAAAGTCCTCCTATAAATGAACATGTTGGGCACCAGATCCATGTCCACACTGGACTCCACAAGTTCCTGTGAAAATCTTAAGTCATAAAGTTATCTGCTCTCCTTCTCTCACTCTCTTTCTCTCTCTCCTCTCCCCACTTTGGTTAGCATCCAAGGTACACAAAAGTGAGAGGTGACAGTTGATACAGATAGGCCTGTTTAATTAGTTGTCAGTTTACGTTTTGTCTCTGCCAGCTGATGCAGAAGCTTGGCTTTCTTTTAGTAGCTTAAAACCTGCCCAACTGCTGGAGCTTTAGTGTGAGCCTCATGTCTCAGGCTACCGTTCAGATAAAATATGGGATAGATGAGTTCTCTGTATGATTTGTTAGCCAACACTGTGATCCCCTAGTTTCCCCATGCAGATTTTAAGTGATGGGCCAATGTGTGGACGTGCTGACGTGGAGAGAGGCATAGATACATTCTCATTCCATTTTGTAAGTTCTCTGAGACCACGCCAAAGTGCCCCTTATGCTGACTCTGGAAAGCATACATTGCATGCACAGGAAGGTGGACTTAGAGTCAGGAGATGACCAATGGTGTAAATAATATACAAAGATTTCCCCTGTGTTCATTTAAACCCCTCCCAGATTTAAAGATTTTAATACACCTGTGCTGGAGGCTTGTTGTAATGCCTCCTGTTAAATTGCAGCCTCTGTGCTTAAACGCCTGGTCAATGCCTTGCCTCTGTTTTAAGTCTTGCTCATTATGTCCGCCTTTTGTGCTCATGGCCTTTGTGGGTTCAGAGGGAGTTAGGATTCAATGCTCAGATATTTTAATCATGAAGCAGACTGCAAGCTACACCCTGGGGTTTCCCTACAGTCCCTGTAGAATGTTTTGACCTTTTTGGTGTGTGTGTGTGTGTGTGTGTGTGTGTGTGTGTGTATGTGTACACGTACACTGCATGGGGTATGTATGCAGATATATGTGTTTGTACATCTGCATTTGTGTATATATAAATTAAATGTTTGTCTGCATGTGTATATGTGTACGCATATTCAAATTTATTCTTGACTTTGTTATCTTGAGATGGATAGCTTCCCTTGAACCAAAGCCTATAATTTGGTGCTGTAGTTCCAGTTCCTTATTGTTTAGTTAATACTGTGAAAAGCCAAGTAAGTGAGTCGCACTGCCCAGATCGGGCGGTGGTGGCACACACCTTTAATTTAATTTAAGCACACAGGGCAGAGGCAGGCATATCTCTGTGTGTTGAAGGCCGGACTGGTCTACAGAGTTAACTCCAGGACAGGCAGGGCAGTTACACAGAGAAACCCTGTCTCAAAAACAAAAATCAAATCAAAACAAAAGATTGGAGAGGAACAAGAGCTTGCCTCTCTCTGAGACCCCAGCCTAGCCCTTCCTCATTGGTACTCTAAGGTTTGCCTGATGCTAAGAGACTATTGTTGCTCTTTGAGGGCTCCATCTACAGTTTCCTTTGAAGTAAAGTTCTCTCAGAATGGGGCTTCCTTTGGTGAGGTCAGGGGCTACTGTAGATTTTCTGGCTGGAGTTCAGCCCTGGCTGGACAAAAGTGAGCTTTCCAGTTTTGGTGCCCTGCAAAGACATACTTGAAGTTCTCCATCCTGGAAATCTGGGTTCAGCTTGAACATGAGGTTGAATAGGGAAAATCTACATGAAGGGAAATGTCACTTTCTACAAGAGTGAATCAAGAAATAACCTTCCGAGCCATGGTCTCCAAAATGGCCAGGCCAGGCCGTGAGGACTAACTCAGGAGACTTTGTGCCTCTGGATGAGGTGGTCACAGTGAACTCTGATGACTAGAAAGAGGCTAATTTGATTTCATGGCTGAGAAGAAAGTGGGGTTTCTCAATTCTTTCTTGGCTCTTGGGTCAATGGCTGTCCTCTGTCTCCCTGTCACCATACCTTGGTTCTAAGGTTCTGAGGACATTCTTTGCATTGCTCCTGGCTTTGTCAAGTTAAAATTACATCCCAACACACTTCACAATGCAGAGTGTTGAATTCTGGGAGCCTTCCCCGCAGTGGGCTTGCTTAGAGCCCCGTTTGCCATTTTGTCTTTACTGTGGAATGATCCCTCTTATATCTCCTTGGATCTTGTGGATCTCCAAAAATTGAAGGCATCTGGAAAAATTTAATAATAAAAATAAAATAATGCAGGAATCAGCAGCTGAGGAGAGGTTCCCCAGGAGAACAAATGAATCCAATGTCTGGAAAGAGGACACTTCTGATCTCAGACAGTGTTTGACATTGCTGAAGGTTTTGTCTTGATTACTTTCAATAAAACCCAAAGTAAGGATGACTGTCTTGGCTCACTAAGCAACAAGGTTCTATCACTAATTACAATCCTTTATTATGGGTAGTTTAATAGGTTTATGATTGGCCATAAAACAATTTGGTATGGGAGTACATAAAAGGAACAGCTTATACAGCTGTGGCATCTTAATATCCAGCCACTGTAATCATTTTATGATCTCTTATGATGGCGTCTTTTATTAAAATATGCACATATCACTTTACATGGGCTGTGTTGCCACCAAAACTGGGGGGCAAAGTGAAAAATCACATAAATACATACTAAAATGCCTAATGAGGCATCGTGAAAACTTCCATTGTCAGAAGTACGTCGACCAGATCACACGTGTGCAGTCTCATTATGGGTAATTATAATAAAATTATAAGTGCTGCAATAATTCTAACCTTGAAGGCACAATAAAGGATGGTTATATTTGCCTTCCGAGCTTGCACATTTGAGGCATTTCCTTCATTAATTATATTTCACGTTAGAATAATTATGTTGTGTAAGATGGAAATTCTGAGGCGTGCGCTGGGTCCCAGCACTCTGTCCTCTCTCTTGTGAGTTTAATTATAAACACTTCTTGAAGTTACACTCTGACAGACTCTGTGTGCAGTTTGTAGGGGTGGGAGGATGGCCATTGTTGTTGGTGTTAATTTTAGTTTGCAACCCAATTAGTTAAGTCAATACATAGGAAGAATGAGCTTTGGGGCCCTGTGCCCATGGCAGCTTCCTTACCCTGCCCCCTCCCACAAGAACACACAGAATCCACAGTCCTTTGGAAGAAGGGTGCTCACTTAGTCTGTACAGACCTATATTCCTATTGCCCCATCAACACCCGAGAAACCTATTTGTACAGTCATGACCTAAATATTTGCTTTTATTTTTCTAGCTTTCTGAGCATCTTGTGCTGGGTTTGAAGGTTAAAAAAAAAAAAAGAAAAAAAAATCTCTGACTTGACTGTGAATTGAGATCTTGGAGTGTAAGTAATTTGGGAATCAAATGTATCACCAGGATTGAAAGTCTATTAACTGTATTGTATGCATACTCACGAATGCTTCTGCCTATGCCCACCTGCATGTGTACACACACACACACACACACACACACACACACATACATGCATGCACACACATATACATACACACACACACACACACACACACACACACACACACACACACACCTGTCTTCTATCCCAGAATACCATGGTTTCTGTAGCACCCTCTCATCTTGGACCAGCTTCACTGTTATTGTCAGGACTCTAACTCAGGCAAGTTCAGAGTCACTAATGTATGCTAAGCCATATAACTCTCATAATTGTGGCCTATTTATTTCTGTTGTTTTGTATTGTATTTATTATTATAAGAGAAAGAACCATTTGTTGGACTAAAAGGGGGAGCTGTTGGGAGGAAAAGATATACCTTAAACTAAAAAAAGGGGGAGGGGGTAGAGAATGGGGGTTGAGGGGGAAGAGGGTGGAAGGGTGGGACAGGAGGGGGAAATAGGGAGGGGATTGTGATTGAGATGTAACTTGAAGAAATAAAAAATAAATTATTTTAAAAAAGACAAAAAAAAAAGAAAGCAGGGCAGGAAGTGAAAGTGACATTCTGAAACAGTAGGGCAATTTCATCACTAAAACCAGTGAGCCGAAGTTCTTTAAGTGTCTCATTCTTTAGTGGATAGCTTTTGGACCTTTCAAATAAAAAATAAACTTAACCCAGAGGTGGGTAAAAAAAAAGCCCAGCTGATGTTCTCTAGGGAATCACTTTGGTGAATAGACTCAAATGGCTTGCAATTAGCATATAGATTGTCTGCATGTAAATGACAATCCTTAAGGTATTTGAAAAGTTTATTTCAGATAGGACCCCCTGCCACCTTGTTTACAGTAACATCACACTGGGCGGGACAGGATTTGCAGTCAGAGAACACTCTCCCTTGTCCCTACAGCTTTGCGTACCTCCCCCGCTCCATCACAAATTACACAGCAACAACACACCAATTAATGAAGTTTATACAGTATTCAGTCAAATCACTCCATGGAAGCTGTAATCCAAACACCAGCGCTTGATTATTATAATTTATTTAAATTCAATGCAGTGTTTGTCAAATTCCACAGGGCTAGAATCAATAGGTAATTTAAAGTTTATTTCAAAATACAGGCACTGGAGAGCCCCGCTCTGTGCTACAAAACTCCACCCTGTGCTGTGTAGCGGCAGGGCTGCTTGTCCCTCTCGGGAAGAAGAGAGTGTTGGAAAGGTCAGGGAAGAGCAAGCCCTGGAGTAAGCTCGTCAGTCTTCAGGTAAAATGGTTGAGTGTTGTACAGTCACCAGGCATTTCTTCCAGTCTTTCCTGGAATAGGCAGTGAGGGGTCCTGGAGCCTGGAAACATGGAGCATCAGGCTGTCTTTCTGCCAGGAGTTCAAGGCATTCCTCGGGATCTCCTTCCAGAGGACAGTGACCCATCCCCCTTGGGGGACAATGGCCCAACTCTTTCAACTGAAGCAAAGGAAGTCCTTTCCCTGTTGCAGACCCTGCTGGAGGTGGAAGCATGGTGTGCTTTGTGAAGTGACCCTGTTCCTTTGTGAGAATAATTGGGTCTCCCTGGGGACACAGTGGGACATAGAGCTGTGAAGCGGTGTCTCTCTGACTAATGGGTCTTCCTTCCCCTTCCATATAGTTAGTCAGTTTGATATGCATGTTGTACTTAAGAGAAACAAATGGAAACTGTTGTCAAAGCCCTCTTGTAGACTCCCTCTACTCCCTGTGAGGCATCAGCACAGAAAAGCTGGTCCTTTTCAGAGTGACCAAGTTCCCACTGTGCTGGCTGCTCTTCTGCCCACCAGGTCTTCCTGACACCTCTAGCACCTGGTTATAGGAGACAGCTGCTCCATTACCCCTACCCCGTCTCAGCGAGCTCCTGATCTCCATTATCCCCTACCGCGTCTCAGCGAGCTCCTGATCTCCATTATCCCCTACCGCGTCTCAGCGAGCTCCTGATCTCCATTACCCCCTACCCCGTCTCAGCGAGCTCCTGATCTCCATTACCCCCTACCGCGTCTCAGCGAGCTCCTGATCTCCAGGCTCAGATCCATCGTTCTTTCAGCCACTTTTCTACAAATGTCTGGATTTTAAAACATCTTTCAGAACATTTCTTTTTTTCTGATTAAAAAAAAAAATCCCTCACCTTTTTTGAGACGAGGTTTCATGTAGCCAAGTCTGGACCCTGGCTTGCTGCATTGCCAGAGTGATATTAAAAATTTAATTCCCCTGCCTACTACTACCTCCCAAGTGCTGGGTTTGTAAACTTCCACCACCTGGCTGTGTGATATGATGCATAGAGGGATAGAACCCAGGGCTTCAAGCATACTAGGTACATAACTCTGCCAACTGAGCTACTACATCTCCACTCATACCACAATACATTGTCATGACTTTTTTGTTGGTTTGTTTTTTCAGGCAGGGTTTCTTTGTGCAGCCCTGGCTGTCCTGGAACTCACTCTGTAGACCAGGCTGGCATGGAACTCACAGAGATCTGCCTGCATCTGCCTCCCAAGTGCTGGGATTAAAGGCATACATCACCATGTCTGGCTGCTGTGACTCTTTTTATGTATTATTTTGTGTCTTCAGGGGCTGTAAGGAGCCTTTAACCAGTCATGGAAAATAGCTGCTAGGTAGTTAGTAAATAAGTTGAAGTGAAAATAAAATGCGTTGAAGTGAGGGAGTGCTTTAAGATAACCAGAAGGCTGCCAGAGGCCAGCTGACAAGACTGACAGCTGCTTATCAACCCTTGCAGAACCCAAAAACTAGGCGTTCCTCAGAGTTACCATGAGGAAATGAGTATAAATATGAGCACAGAATTGTAATAGGCGCACCATGGCTCCTACAGTTGGCTGTAAATTGCCGCTTGTCTCCACCTTTACTGACAATTCCTGAATATCAGACCACACCACTGCCACCACAGATTGAGACTTGTGATAGACCAGACCTTAGAGAAACCAGACCCAAGATAGCAGTCAAGCCTGCTATGTGGTCAAGCTCTCATCACAACAAAGAAGGCAACCAAGTCTGAGCTCATACCTGCAGCCCTCAGCCCTCAATCATCAACAGGTTCTGTATGACATGATGTTAGAGTTAGGCTTAACAAGCATTGCTTTGATGATTGGAGTGTTTGTAATGTTTTGGTGCTGTGTGTGAAGTAAATACTAAAACCACACATTCTCTGCCTCCTGCCTAATCATTCAGCCTTCTTTCTCTGAAATTATAAGAGAGTTCTGTGAGCTTGTAACAGGGGCACATTTTTTTAATTAAAAATTACTTTATATGCATTAATGTTTTGCTTACATGCATGTCTGGATGAGGGTGTCAGAGTCCCTGGAACTGGAGTTATAGGCAGTTGTGAGCTGCCATGTGGGTGCTGGGAATTGAACTCAGATCCTCTGGAAGAGCAGCCAATGAATGCTCTTAACTGCTTAGCCATCTCTCCAGACCCTAGAGGCAAATTCCTAGCAATAGAAGTTTGATATCAACAGTTTGATGGAATTTAATTTTGATAGCCACTCCCAACATTCTCCCCAAGAATGGATCAAACCCACGGTGGTGGTTGGGTTTCTGAGAACCTGACAGAAGCTAGGCTCATACAGGAAGAGGGAACTTCAACTGAGAAAATGCCTCCATCATATTGGCAAGTGGACAAATTTGTGGGTATTTTCTTAGCTGAGACTGACATGGGAGTGCCCAGACCACTGTGAGCCTCTGAGACTGACATGGGAGTGCCCGGACCACTG
>CAJQZJ010032670.1:2251930-2272929 GCA_907164525.1 Lophiomys imhausi
GTGTGTGTGTGTGTGTGTGTGTGTGTGTGTGTGTGTGTGTGTGTGTATGATGGTAACTAAAGGGTAAGAGGCAATGATTTTGATAAGGTGTGGGGGTGTGTGGGAGGAGCTAGAGGGAGGGGAGAGGTGAAATAGTGTACATATAGTATTTATACATGAAATTCTCAAATAAGTTAATAAAATATTAAGCAAAAAAATCATGGAGGGCTCAGACTAGGTCTGCTGATCCTGTGTGGTGGTGCCCTCAGAGCTGCCCTGTGGAATCCACACTACTGCCATGTCCTGCAGGTTCACAGCCCCTGCTCTGTGGGGTTCATCAACATCTCCGTGAACACTGCTGACCTGACTTTGTTGGACAGAGGGTAGAGCAATTGTTCCTAGCACCTTTGAGAAACACTTTCAGAGCCTCGGAGACCAGAGCATGCTTGGATGACTGTGTGCTAGCCAGGATGCTGAGAGCTGCAACAGCACCCTGCCCACATTATGGCCTCCCTGTGGAAGGTCATGCTCTGTTTAGATTGAATGTAGGGACAGCATCCATTCCAGAAAACTGAGGGTAGATTACTGAACTGAGTGAGCTTCTGGTGCAAATGGTTGTGGTTTCTAGAAGCAAGGACTCCAAACCTATACCCTGCTACACAGATCTGCTCTCTCCCCTGATGATCCACCTTCATCTCAATGATTGAACTAAGTAGGTTTTGAAGTCACTCCCTTGGTTCCACCTGGTACAACTTTCCTTCCCATGTCCCACCCAGGACAGAGGATACTTCCAAGATTGGTTTCCAAGCACTGCTTCCCTTTCCTTAGCATACTTCCAGTGGGGCTCTGTGGATTAGGTAGAGAATTTGGAAAGCCTCACCTCTAGCTACTCTCCCCTTCCCACCCATGGCTTTGCTTCCTGCCTGGCTTCTTGAAGGCCAACATCTCTCCCTCACCTCCTTTCCTACCCCTATCCCCAGGATGGTAACCAACCATACTTCCTCCAAGCAGTGCCTTTTGGTCCTGCTGATCTCAGACTGGATCTCACTCCTTCCGGAAGCTTGTCTGGTCCCCTCCAGCCTCCTCATGCTGCCCTGACCTACTGCCTTCCTGGGACTGTTCTGCACAGTGGACCTGGCCAGTTGTGGCCATGCTTAGAGATTCTCTGGTGCTAGAGAAGTGAACAAGCTGTGTCTTGCATTCTGAGAAATAAACACACCACTAAACTGTGTTGTACTTGAGTCCCACTGGGTTTGTTTGAACATTATTGGAAGTTCTGGAAAACGTGGGTGCTGCCTGTTTGAAATGGGTGCTTTGCAGGTAAGAACACACTAGTGTTTGTACTCGAAAGAAAGGCACGTAGGCCAGGATCTTTGCTGCCTAAAATGAAAATCTCTTACAGTTTAGTATAAGCACATTTTGGACCCTTGTCTACTAAGGCACATAATTCAGTGGTTCTTCCGGGCACTGTGTGTGCTAATGACATCTCTGCCCTCCACCCTCTCCGACAGTGTCCAAGGAGACTCTTCCACATGGCCTTCCAAGGTGAGAATCTTACAATGGAGACCACTGGCAGAATGCTGTCACCTTAAAATGCCACATACTCCAGCTGCTACACCTCTTAACCCAGCATCTGTACAGCCTGAGGAGCACAGGGTTTGCAGGTTTAACTACCTTGTCCTTCAGGGTTTCTGTGCTAACCCTCTACTAAACATTATGGATTATACCTTCATTTTATTTTATACTGGTGTATTTGAATAGTCCCAAATCTATACATATTGAAAGCTCATATCCTGAATGACCATAAATTCTTTGCTAAATCATCATTGTTGGTCATAGAACATGTTGTTTCCATGTAAATGATTCTTGATGTCCCAAGGCTCCTGACTGGCCTTGCCATTCCCACAACCACTCTCTCGGGTCTCTTAACCTGACTCTCTGAACACTGGGGAATACTACTCTTGTTTGGAGAGGAAGATATTTGAGGAGATACTTTGAAATAATGAAAAAAGGCTTTGGAAGAGGCCGGCGACTGTCTGGGTCGGCCTAGGCAGGGGCTTGTCAGGAAGGCTTGATGAATGGTGGGCTCCTGAGGCCTCCTGTTTGTTTAGCGTTCTTGTTCTGCTACAGCTGCACACAAAACCAGCATTGAAGTGCCTGCCAGGAAACATAACATAACCTGGCTCGGTGCAGCCCACAGGGCACTGCCCTGAGAAGGCAAGATTGTTCCTCAGGGCCATGCTCGGGCTGGAGATTCTCAAGCCGTGAAGTAGAGCGACGCATGCAGAAGACTTTCCAGTACATTACCCAGGGTCTGGCCTCTGCCATCAGTGCTGGCCGACTTGACCCAGAGAATGACAGATGGGAAAGCAGGAGCCTCCCTTAGCTGGGAAGCAGGTTCCTTCCTCATCCTGAAGCTGGGAGGACTGTAGTCTAGGAGTTTAGACTCCTGTGCTGTGGTCTGAAAGCCCCTGGACACACCACAAGGAAAACTCACTTTTACCTCCTGTCCCAGGCTGGTAATTCAGGTTCTGTTTTCCTTACCTGAGTGCCTGTGCCTTAGCATGCCCACCACACCCATGCAAGGCCACCAAGCACTCACAGAGACACTCAGGTCACAGAAGCTTCTGTCCCTCAACAATTTATTTAGTTATATTTTTATTTTTGTGTGTGTATATCTGTATATGTTACATGTCTGCAGATACCCACAAATACTCACCCCTCAGATTCTCCAGAGCTAGAGTTACAAATAATTGTGAGTTGCCGATGTGGCTGTTAGGATCCAGACTCAGGTCTTCTGGACGAGCTGTACATGCTTTTAATAGCTGAACCACCTTGTTGTTTCCTTCTGCTAATAGTTTGAAAATGTTCTTTCCACTTCTCAAGGTAATTATCATGCCAATGGAGATATATAGCTTAATTATTTATGTTTAATTTTAAACAGAAACAATTAGTAAAAAAACATTAAACTAGCCTACAAGGCACTGAGGAAGGGTAGGTATGGATTTCAGCACAGTTCACACTGTATGAATATCATATACGTAGGATGAAGTCATTATCTGAATCTATGAGACAATTCATTTCTACCACCTTGGACATCAACTTTCCTAAGCTTTAAAAATGACCCCTTTATATATATATTTTTATATTTACATATTTATATATTTATATAATTTAAGCAGTAAGCACATATCTGGTCACACACACACACACATATGCCACAACACATATATGTGTGTGTATGTGTGTTGTGGCAAATGCGTTAGGCACATACCTGATCATTTTTACACACCGAAGTGTGCAATTCAGAGAACCTCAACTTATGTGTTGTCTATTTCTGGAATTATTTCCTCCTAGCCTGAAACCCTGTGCCCACAAAACAGCAACCCTCCACCCAGACACATTCATTCCACCTTCGGTTTCTGTGGGTTTTAGGGTTCTGTACCTTCTGGGTCACACCGCATTCTTCTGTTTCTGGCTTCTGTTCTCATGGCCACCCCCTTGTTGCTCTTTGTATAAGCCAAGGCTGAAAACAAACATCATGGCTCTTCCACGGCACACAACAGTGTGTGTCAAAGTCTCAATCACCAACTTAGTTTAAGAAACAATGAGGATAGAAACAGTCATTAAAAATCTCCAACCAAAAAAAAAGCCCAGGGCCAGATGGCTTTAGCACGGAATTCTACCGGACCTTCAAAGAGGAGCTAACACCAACACTTTTCAAACTCTTTCACAAAACAGAATCTGAAAGAACATTGCAAAACTCATTCTATGAGACCACAATCACCCTGATTCCTAAACCACACAGAGACCCAACAAAGAAAGAGAACTTCAGACCAATCTCCCTCATGAACATAGATGCAAAAATATTTAATAAAATACTAGCAAACCGAATTCAAGAACACATCAAAAGTATCATACACCATGACCAAGTAGGCTTCATCCCCAGGAATGCAGGGACGGTTCAACATACGAAAGTCTGTCAACGTCATTCACCATATAAACAAGATGAAAGAAAAAAACCACATGATAATCTCGCTAGATGCAGAAAAAGCATTTGACAAAATCCAACACCCCTTCATACTAAAAGTTCTGGAGAGAACGGGCATACAAGGGCCATACCTAGAAATAATAAAGGCAATATACAGCAGGCCAGTGGCCAACATCAAATTAAATGGAGAGAAACTTGAAGCATTTCCTCTAAACTCAGGGACAAGACAAGGATGTCCACTTTCACCATATCTTTTCAATATAATACTTGAAGTTCTTGCTAGAGCAATAAGACAACTAAAGGAGATCAAGGGGATAAACATCGGAAACAAAGAAGTCAAATTATCCCTATTTGCAGATGATATGATAGTATACATAAGCGACCCCAAAAATTCCACCAGAGAACTCTTACAGCTGATAAACACCTTCAGCAAAGTAGCTGGATACAAAATTAATTAAAAAAAAAAAACAGAAGCCCTTCTTTATACAACAAACAAATGGGCTGAGAAAGAAATAAGGGAAACAACCCCCGTCACAATAGCCACAAACAACATAAAATACCTGGGGGTAACTCTAACCAAGCAAGTAAAGGACCTGTACAACAAGAGCTTCAAGCCCTTGAAGAAAGAAATGGAAGAGGCTTTTAGAAGATGGAAAGATCTCCCATGCTCATGGATAGGTAGGATCAACATAATAAAAATGGCCATCCTACCAAAAGCAATATATAGATTCAATGCAATTCCTATCAAAATACCAACACAATTTTTTATAGACTTGGAAAGAGCTATTCTCAATTTCATATGAAACAACAAAAAGCCCAGAATAGCTAAATCAATCCTGTACAATAAAAAAAATCTGGAGGTATCACCATCCCAGATTTCAAGCTGTACTACAGAGCAATAGTTGTAAAAACAGCATGGTATTGGTATAGAAACAGACCAGTAGATCAATGGAATAGAATTGAAGATCCAGAAATAGACCCACACACTTATGGCCACCTAATTTTTGACAAAGAAGCCAAAATGGCACATTGGAAGAAGGACAGCATCTTCAACAAATGGTGCTGGTCCAAGTGGATGTCCACTTGTAAAAGAATGAAATTAGACCCATACTTATCACCTTGTACAAAACTTAAGTCCAAGTGGGTCAAAGACCTTAACATAAGGCCGGTCACACTAAATCTACTAGAAGAAAAAGTGGGAGAAACCCTCGAACTAATTGGCCCAGGTGACAACTTCCTGAACAGGACACCAACAGCTCAGGACTTGAGATCAACAATCAATAAATGGGACCTCATGAAACTGAAAAGCTTCTGTAAGGCAAAGGACACTGTCATTCGAACAAAATGGCAGCCTACAGACTGGGAGAAAATCTTCACCAACCCCACATCTGACAGAGGGCTAATATCCAAAATCTACAAAGAACTCAAGAAATTAAATGCCAAGAAACCAAATAATCGAATCAAAAAATGGGGGACAGAGCTAAATAGAGAATTCACAAAGGAGGAATCCCTAAGGGCTGAGAGACACTTGAAGAAATGCTCAACATCCTTAATCATCAGAGAAATGCAACTCAAGACGACTCTGAGATTCCATCTCACACCTGTCAGAATGGCTAAGATCAAAAACTCAAATGACAGCACATGCTGGAGAGGGTGTGGAGAAAGGGGTACGCTACTCCATTGCTGGTGGGAGTGCAGGCTTGTGCAACCACTATGGAGGTCAGTCTGGAGATATCTTAGAAAACTTGGAATAGCTCTGCCTCAGGACACAGCCATACCACTTCTGGGTATACACCCAAATGCCTCTTCATGGAATCATAGGAAGTTTCCTCATCTATGTTTATAGCAGCCTTATTTGTAATAGCTAGAAACTGGAAACAACCCAGATGTCCCTCAACCGAAGAATGGGTTAAAAAACTGTGGTACATCTACACAATGGAATACTATTCAGCTATCAAGAACAATGAAATTATGCAATTTGCAGCCAAATGGATGGAACTAGAAAAGCTCATCCTGAGTGAGCTAACCCAGACTCAGAAGGATGCATATGTCATCTATTCACTTATAGTAGGATTTTAGCTATATAGTAGAAGGTATCCATACTACAACTAACACACCAAAGGGAACTTGGACATAGACTTCTTATTTTTAATTTTTGTTTATTTTTTATATATTAGGTATATTTTTTTCTATTTTTTAGTCTTTTTTATCTATTGTCTGCTTATTGGTTTGTTTGTTTAGTAGTTCTCTCTCTCGGGCAACGAAACACTTTTCACTGATGGTACTGCTTTATAGACCCCCCAATGAATGAGGAGGCTCTTGGCCCTCATACAACCTCTCAACTGAGATGAGGGACTGTTATATAAGGACACCCCACCCCAGAGAAATGGGATGGAAGGGTTAGGAGGTAAAGAAAAAAAAATGAAATGGGATGTTTCGGCCTTTTACTACTAATTGTCATAAATTGTTTAGGATAATTTAGAAATGCAAACTAATGGTTATGCAAGCCAGTCATTCTGTTAGGTACTATGACAGCCTATTTTAGTTACTTTGTAAGCTAATCAGAAATAAACCGGCAAGAGACAAGCAACATCTGCTTACCCTAATATAAGAGATAGATAGGGCCTCTTCAAAAACCTCAAGAGATCTGCAGAATATGGCATTCAAAGATGTTTTCGTAACTTTAGATTTTTTTATATCAAGACATATCAACTCCTGACAGCACCCCCTATTCTCCTCCAAGTACAAGATGAGCACCGAAGAATCTCCAGTGGGAGATGATTGAATTAGTCGCAAGCCTATCTCTTGGTAGGAAAAGCCCCTTGCTCCAACTGTAGACAGAATGCTGTCCAAAAAGGACAAAATCTGGAAGCAGGTAAGTCGACAGCCTAGCTCTGCCAAGACAGGGTAGGTAAGTCCTTCATAACCCCTGCTCTACAATCAATGTCTGTCAGAGAAACGGGGCCAAATGACTGAAGATCGATGCTGTAATGTATGGAGAGAAAATGGGAACTGTCCAGGCAGCCACTGGTATGTCATTTCTTAGTTTGGGAAGCTGCAGACCCTGTACTTCCTATAAAATCAGATATATTTATCCCTCTCAGGTCTCTGAGGTGGTTGAAGAACAGATAGCTAGAGTCTCATAATTAAATTTTGAGTTGTTTAGGAGTCAAGAGAGTGTTATAGATCTAAGAAGATACTTTTAAAATTGTGTTGCAAGTTAGTATGAATGCTGAGTCAGATATAGAACTTTAAACTCATGGAGATGGTTAGATAGTGGAATGTTAAAGTCAGGTACCAAATACATATGGACTGGATATTGAGAATGTACGTTAAGCCATATAACCCTCATAACTGTGGCCTAATTACCTGTGTTGTTTTGTATTGTATTTATTATTATAAGAGAAAGGGCCATTTGTTGGACTGAAAGGGGAAACTGTAGGAGGAGATAAGATATACCTTAAATTTAAAAAAAAAAAAAAAGGGAAGAGGATGGGGGGTTGAGGGTGGGACTGGAGGGGGAATAGGGAGGGGACTGCGATTGAGATGTAACTTGAAGAAATAAAAAACAAAGAAAAAAAAAGAAACAATGAGGAATCAGTCTGATCTCTGAACATATTGCTTATAAATATTAACTAAATATCTCATACCATCACTGCTAATTCTTTGTTTTTTGTGTTTTTTTTAATGAGTGTGTATGTATATGTGTACATGTTTTTTTTTTTTTTTTGTGTTTCTCTTTGTGTTTTGAGACAGAATTTCTCTGTTTAGCCCTGGCTGTCCTGGAACTACCTATGTAAACCAGACTGGCCTTGAATGCACACAGATTTGCCTGCCTCTGCCTCCTGGGTTCTGGGATTAAAGGTGTGAAGTGCCATGCTGGCCAGGTATGGGAGGGAGGTCTTGTACTGGTGCCAATGAAGAGCCCAGGCCGGGAGGCAAACAGGCAGAGCCTCTGGCATATCCAGGATCCAGACTCGTCCATAGTCCACTGGGATGGCTGAGGAAAGTATTGTTGCTGGAAAAATTGTGACACCTTTTCAAAAGAGACACTGAAGACCTTCCTCACCCAAGATGGCCTAGCAGGTGGCATTCACAAAGCTGGCAAAGCCTTAGACAGGTGCCAAGCACATCATGGTTTGCTTGCATTCAGTTGGGATGAGCCTATGTATGTCAAGTTAGTTGAAGCCCTTTGAGCTTTGGAAAACCAAATCAACCTAAATTACAGCTAATTCCAACAAGAAACCAGGGAAGTGGTTAGGTCTCTGTACAACTTATCAAGAGGATTGACCAACTAAAGTGGGTGGATGGTTGTGTCGTGGTTAAGGACCATGGCAAAGAATCTCGGGCCAAGAGTGTCATCAAAGAGAACTTCAAATGGAATAAGTGAACAAATGAAAGATACAGATCATTAAAAAAAAAAGAATTAAGGTGGGCAGAGAAACTGGGCATGCCCAGGAGAGACCACATCCTCCCCCAGCAAGGCGGTTCAGAGCAGCACAGCAGAGAAGCAGGAGGAAGCTGGCAGAAGGAAATCCAGGGATATGTTAAAAAATCAGTTTTTTGGTTACTGAAACCACAGAGTAAGTGCATCAGTGTGTTTTGTGGCCAGTGGGGAAGATCTGGTGTTCTGTCACATGCCTGCCCTTGAAGAGCTTCACATGAACATTTAGTTAGCTCATAAAGCATTACTGCTCCTCAGCCTGGGGGTCAGAGCAAGAGTGATCCTTAGAGAGAAGATAGCACATGCCTGTCAGAGCATGGCCGTGTGTGGAAGATGGCCATGGCCAAGTTCATCATGCATGCCGCTTGCCCAGCTGGAAACTAGATTGTACGGCAGCCCCATGGTGTATGAAACAGGGCTAATTTTCCTGGTTATGTCACAGGTACATTTATACTCTTTGGTTTGAAACATGATCCAAGGACACAGTTCACCAACCATCAAATATGGAGATGGTTGAATACTGGTTGAATCAGTGATTTCTCTTGGCATTTGTACAGGATATTTGACTCTGGTAACCTCATGATGGTGAGAGTTGTAATTCATGATTGTTGTTTCAGGGCATGGTGTCACATTGCCTGAGCTGCAGATATCCCACTTTGTCCTTCAGAAGTCACTCCTTCTTCATTTCAGGGACTACATGGCACAGCAATGCTTCTTTCCAGAGGTTGTTACAAGGCCTCTGCTCATGAAGAGCCTTTGCTTGCTTCAGTCCCACTCTGTGAGGCAGAATCAAGTCATAAATATCTATCCCTTGATAAGAAAGATACCAGTCGAGCCAAATAGTCCCCACTTCCTGTGTCTGTCCGTATGCTTCTGTTTATTTATGTACAGAAAACTGCATTTACAAGCACTCTGGGTGCTGATGGAAGTTTCCCTGCTGTGGTAGAGTGGCCTGCCTGCTCACCACCCACAGATAACACACAGCCTTCTGTGTGCTTTCAAAATCCTCCAGTGACCTGATAGATAAAGAGGTCAGAGCCCACAGTGCCATGTGCCCACCAGGTACAGGAGTGGTGGGGGCAGGGACATGGGCCTTTGTCCCCAAGTGGTCCATGCATTTTCCTGAGATGATTGTATGGTGCACTGCATTATTCTGACCAGGTAAGACGTTTTTAAAGACAGGCCATTAAAAAGCCCCATATCTGACTCATTTCTTCCTTCAGAAACACTGCACATATCACATTTCCACTTGGACTGACCCTCAGCCTGTGGGTCTGCTGCGTGGTCTGGCTTGTGACCAGGACTCAGGGCAGGTTCCTGATCAGTGGTTATTTTTTAACAACCCAATGTCAGACACTGGAGAGCAGCTGACCTTGTTGGATGTGGGGCTACAGCTGCCTCATGTTAACTCAGATTTTGTCCCTGTCATTATTGCTGCCAAGAGACTAAAGGGGGAAGACACCCGTGACCCTGAGTTTGGGGATAAGATGACTGATGAGAAAGATTAGAGGGTGAAGATGGAATCTAATTGGTGTTTGCTGAACATCAACACGAGCTTGCGCTGTTTCAGAAGGGACGGGGGAGGGGGGCTTAGCAACAACTTTTCAGCTAACAGAGTGTAACACAGAAGTTTTCTGGGCTCAGTGACACCCTATTTACACAGTCACACAGCCTAATAATTATTTTCTGTTAACTACTTATGTATTCCATGTCAACTTAACACAAATGCTTTCATTTTACCCAGTAGCTTAGAAACTAATTCTGTCAATTAGAAAGTAAACTAACTTAATCCCCAGGCTATTTTTGTTTCTCCATATACGAAAGGTTGGGTGTTCAGGCTACTTAATAGTGTAAAATGAAAGAAAGTAGCTATTTCTTTTCAAATGGAGCTTCTAAGAGCCTATGTAATGACCGTTAGTGGCGCTTATCTTAGACTGACAATGTGCTATTGCTTCAGTTCAGTGTCTTTGGTAAGTTGGACCAAAATTGAATATAGATCAGATCTTGAACTTGGCTGTGGAACAAATTGCTCTGATTGTATGGGATTACATGGTGCATGGATTTTAAATTAAGTACTTTCTTGCCCTATTAAATAATGACTACAATGCTGCTGTGCAGTTTCATTTCTTCACTATTTTCTAAGTATTTTCCCTGTGTTAATCAACAGCCTTTAATGTAGGTGTTATAGCAGCCTAGGAATTCATTGCTCTGATGAGCTTATTCAGATCATGTGGAATTTCAGAATATTTCCCTTCCCCCAATTCATGTGTCTCATTACGTCATGATTACTGGTTTTCTTGAGAAGTCAAATTCTGTCTTTTTCTAGTGCATAAGCGGTACTTCTTTGAGGTCATGTTGCTATGTTCTGTTTGTTTTCTTCTGGAATGCAGCTTCAAGCCACTTTCTGACTGTCCTTGGTCTTACAGTATTGGATCTACCAAGAAGTGTGAGGTTCTGAGGATAGTGAGGTGTCAGGACGGAGCCTGTCACAGATCCACCATCCTATGCTTAGGGGTGGACACCCACAGCTTCCGTCGCTGGGCTCTGTGAATAGAGAACTTTTCACAACCACTGAAAGTGGCAAAACCCTGTATGTGGGGCTGATTCATATTCCAATGAGTCCCACCCAGCAAATAGAACCCACGTTCATTCTGTTCACTCAATTAACAAGCATGTCAGTACATGTTTCTCTTTCCCGGTTGACCAGCACTGTTGTACTGTTAATACAATGTCCAAGCATGTGTAGGTCCTCATGTGACTATCAAGATGACTGGGTATCTAGCTGTTTCCTGTTGCGATGGCAGGACACCCAAGACAGAGAGAAAAGATTCACCTGGCTCACAGACTGAGAGGGAAGCCTAGGACAGGGCAATGGCATCTGTCTGGCTTCTGTCAAGACCAGACTTATCCTGGTCCCCTCCCTCCACCACTCCAGGTCCCACCCTCCCATCCTTTACCCCTTCTCCCACCTATCCTGCTTCTCCCACTTATCCAGCTTCTGTTCACAGTAAGGTGGGTAAGGAGATGGCCATGATATCCCCTCCTACAGTGACCTAGTTGGTCCTAGAGAGTGAGTTAACTCGGGTGAGAAAAGCTTGAGTCCATTTTGGAGGACTCTACTCACTTGGCCTTGTGCAGCTAGCAAACAGTAATAAATTCCAGTCTGAGTTTCAGAGTCTACCACCTTCCCAGCATCCCTTGTGGGCAGCCAGCCTGAGCTGCCCAACACTGTTCAGAACACAATCCTTCCCATCTGCATGAACCAGTGGTACTCCTGATGGGAGAGCTTCCCTTACACCAAGAGAGTGGACAGGTCTAGCTGAGAGGACAGTCAAGAGGACAGCTGGCATCTCCAGGCCCTGGTTATGTATTCTGTGGACATTTGAATTTCCCTCTTAGCCCTGCCCAAAGTCCAGGCACAGAAGAGCCTTGAGACCCCAGCAGGTGTGTGGTCCAGAGTGATCAGATGTGACTCAATGACTTTCTCCACTGTCTTCATTGAAGCACTTGGGTGCCATGAATATATAGAAACGTGAACTGAAATATGTCACCTCACTTTGTTTCTCCTTTTAGGATAAAATAATTTATTTCAGTAGAAAGATGGGTGCAGACAAGTGTCTGGAGGAACAGGAAAAGACTCCATTTGTAACAGCAGCATCCATCAAAAAGCTTCAGCCATAGTGACGTGTTCTGCTGAAAAAGTTTCTGATTCTGCCTTCTACACTGACAAGGCCTAAGTCCTCATGTATTTGTTTTTAATACATTTATTTACTACTTCAAGTTACATCTCCACCACAGTCCCCTCCCTCCACCACTCCAGGTCCCACCCTCCCATCCTTTACCCCTTCTCCCACCTATCCTGCTCCTCTGATGTGGGGTGCCCGTACATATCAGCCCCCTCAGTTCAGTAACCCTCTGTTGGATGTGGGATTGGTAAAGATTTTTTTCCCAAACTGTAGGTTGCCATTTTGTTATAATGACAGTGTCCTTTGCCTTACAGAGCTTTTCAGTTTCATGATGTCCCATTTATTGATTGTTGGTCTTAGAGCCTGAGCTATTGGTGTTCTGTTCAGGAAGTTGTCACCTGTGCCAATGAGTTCAAGACTTGCCCCCATTTTCTCTTCTGTTAGATTTAGTGTGTCTGGCTTTATGTTAAGGAATTTTATCCACTTTGACTTAAGTTTTGTACAAGGTGATAAATATGAGTCTATTTGCATTCTTTTACATGCTGACATCCGGTTAAACCAGCACTATTTGTTGAAGATGCTGTCCCTTTTCCATTGTACAGTTTTGGCTTCTTTGTCAAAAATTAAGTGACCGTAGGTAGTCTTCATGCATTATCTCCATTGACAGTTTCTCAGTCTCCATGTCTTCTCATTTTGCCTCTGTATCCTCTGTTGTTTGTCATCTCATGGATTCAGTATCTTCTTTCCAGGGCCCAATTTGCCTGTAGTTTGCACATGCTCTGTAATGAGCAATGGTGTCATGCGCCGATGGACAGCGGTTCTCTGACCCACACCTCATTGAGATACACACCATGCTGTGACCTGGTGCCTGCTGGGCCTTGCCTGTCAGCTCCACTGAGGACTCTGGTGCCCTGGTTTCTTTGCCCCCAATGAGGCTTGTTGCTTCTTGGACTTCATGTAGACGGACTTGTGCAGCATTGCTCTTTTGGTTTTCATCTGTGAACACGTTCAATGCTGCTTTGAACACCTCTGTTTATTGTAAATGAGGTTCCACGAATGGATGTACCACAGAAAGGTATGCTGTCTAGTGTGGACCTACCACTGGACTGTTTCCAGTCTGCAACTATTGTAAGTAGAAGTCCATGAGCATTCACAGACACAGTATTATTATGTTTAGATATAGACTGTTATTGTTTTCCTGGAAAACATTAAGAGATTGACTTGTTCACAGACTGAGCATTTATTTTGTGTACAACTACAATAGGCATGGAAATTCCCGTCGATAAAAATTTTCGTCAGTATGTGCTTTTCCAAGTCTTTGTTTCAGGTGTTACCAAGTCAAAAGAGTTTTGTTTACTGAATGCTTTTAATTTGTGTTTTCCTTTGGCTGAGGACACGGAGCTCCTTTGCATGCTGTC
The DNA here is from genome assembly GCA_907164525.1 of Lophiomys imhausi. Lineage (NCBI taxonomy): Eukaryota > Metazoa > Chordata > Mammalia > Rodentia > Muridae > Lophiomys > Lophiomys imhausi. Next base: position 2,265,449 of record CAJQZJ010032670.1, read on the forward strand.
CTTGGCTACTTGGGTGTAACCCTTTGGAAAGTGTACCATTAACAGCTGCCCCGTGTGGCTCTGTTGATTGTCTCTCAGTCCTTGCACTGTGTGTTAGTCTGTGTTCTGGACACAGATCCTCTGTAGGATGTTGATTCTGTGAACATACATGGTTCAGGGAGATACTGGTGTTGTGTGTATTTACTTAGTTTGTTCTGTGCTGATTTCTGAGATAGGCTCTCACCTGTGATTCTACACCTCCTGAGTGGTGTTCCCCAGTCAGATCTTGTAAATTTTCTTAATAATTTTCAATGGCACATGTTTTAATTATTTTGGGCATAATTTGTTAACTTTTTTTATTTATGACCATGTATAATTTCTGATCTCAAAAACTTTTACCAAACCCACAGATGCAAACACTGATCCAGATAACTTCTCAAAGTTTCAAAGATTTAGTTTTTATAATTGTATACAATTAGTCTCCAATTAAGTATGGAATATGGTGTGAAGAAAGAGTTGAGCTATTATGTATATATGTATATATTATAATATTTATAGATTAAAAACTCAACTCTTTCTTCTTACCATATTCTGAACTTAATAATAATCAATATATATTATATAAGAATCATTATATATATTATAAATATGTATAAATGAATATATATACATATATAACAATTAATGCTGATTATTATTAAGCTATATATTATAAATAATATTATATTATATTATAAATAATAAATAAGTAAAACGTTATACACTATAATTATATGTGGATATGAACATATCTATCTATATATCTATAAAATGGTTGATATTGATTATCACCTTGACAATATGTGGAATCCCCAAGGAGAGAAGCCTTTGGGCATGTGTGAGAAGGAGGTTTTAGATTACATTGAGGTAAGAAAGCCTTTGCTTGTCTGTGAGTGGGACCATGACCCGGACTGGGTTCCAAGACTGAAGGAATGGAGGCAGAGAACATGTGTCTGTATCTGTTCCCTGCCTTCAGGTGCAATGTGACCAGCTGTGTCAAGCCCTGGCTGCCATCACCTCCCCGCATGATGGACTGAACCTTCAAACTGTGAGCCCAGATAAACCCTTCCTCCCTTATACTGCTTTTTTGAAGTATTTTGTCTGAGTAAGAATTAGCTAACATATTTACTTACTTCAACACTGTTTTTTTAAAACAGAGTTCATCCACTGAATTCCATTGATTCCATTGTTGAAATCAATTTTCATACAGTTTGTGGGTGTGTCTTAAGACTGTTGTAGTCCATTGATCTCTTTGATTGTATTATAGGCACACTAAGGTTTGCTTAAGATTAAATGAGATTTAGTTACTAAAATTCCAATTTTACATATGGTAAATCCCCAAACTGTGTTGCTTCATTTCCAGTTTGTCCTGGCTGCTCTGGTTCCTTTGCCTCTCTCTGTACATTGAAAAATCCACTTGTCAGTATCTGCGTAAAATCTGCTACACTCTGGCTTCTGTCTACAAATGAAGCTTGTTGCAAATGCTCCTATAACTTCTTCATTCACACGCATGGTTGGGCATGCACAGAGCTGGGTAAGGTGTTTCACATCTGTAGTCTTGACCCTTGGGAGGCAGAGGCAGTAGATTCATGAGTTTGAACCCATCCATGTTGTTTATCTCAAAAATCAAAGCAGAATAACACCAAAGCCCCTATGCTTAGCACCAGACTCGTCTGGCCACGCAAGGCAGGAAGCTAACCTCCTCCCTCCAGACCATTGTTCTGAGAGGTCTGTTTATTACCTACACTCCTTTGCTGCCCACTTTCAATGGTTTCTCCTTCTCACACTGCCCCCTTTACCATAGCTCATCACCAAGCTTCTGTGCAGGGAGGCATCTTGTCTCTGCCCCCTTTCTGGGAGATCACAGCTGCAACCCATTCTCCTTTGTTGGATGACTTTTGTGTTTGTGATGAGAACAGACACAGAGATAGATAACACAGAGCAGCCTGACTTCTCTTGTGGACTCCACTTGCTTGTATGCATAGCCCACACTACAGGGATGCGGTAACTACAGAGTTAAAGATACCAGGAGTGAACTCTGTAGACATTCCTACATGGATAAGGTCTCAAGCAGAACATGTTAAACATGCGTGCAGCAAAAAACAAAGAGGACTTTGGTGGAATGTGAAAATGTTTAGGGGAAACTGTATTTCCTTAAATTACATAAATAAAAAGAGTAGAATGCCATGTGTTACATTTGTATATAACTTCAGACAGATTTTTGTTAGTAATTAAACTTTTCTTTATGTATTAAATTAAAAGATTTTATTGGCTATTTGTGTGTATATCTGTGCTTATGTGGGTGTGAGTGTAGGCACTTGTAACAGGGAAGGAGAGAGTATAAGATTCCCTGGAGCAGAAATTACAGGAGATTGTGAGCTGCCTGACATGGGTACTGGGAAGCAAGCTCAGGACTTATGCAAGAGCAGCACAGCTCCTGACACCCCCAAATTTTAATGACTATGAGTCTTTCTTGGTTAGACCTCTGTTACAAGTGATTTTCCTGTTTTTCTCCAGATTCTCATATTTTTGGTTGTGAGCCTAGCCTTTAATGGCTGAGCCATCTCTCTAGGCCTTTCCCCAGATTCTTCACAGTTACAGTATTATTTACTTTTCCAACCTTGTGGTAAAATATTTGAGAAAAGTAGCTTAAGGAGGAGAGGGTTTATTTTGGTTCACAGACAGCAGGAGCTTGAAGCAGCTGGTCACATGGCAGCGATCACCAGAGCAAAGAGAGCTGGATGTAGTCCTTGGGCAGGGCAGCTCTTTTCTTTCTATCCAGTCTGGATCCCAGCCCACAGGATGGTGGTGCTCACAGGTAGGGTGTGCTTGTCAACCGCAGTGAATCTAGAAAACCTCTTACAAACATGACCAGTGTCTTGCCTCGGGGGTTCTAGATCCTGTCAAATCATCAAACAGCCCTACCCATCGCAGTGTTAAATAGAATGTTGATTTGTACAAACGCATTCAACAGTTTGAAAATTGGCTTTTAAAAACTACCACTAGAAACTTACTACACTTGACATTAATATTCAAAGTGTCTCTCTTCTCTTTCTGCCTGGCAAGGTGCTCTGGTGTGTTTTTGTAACATGTGGATGTACATCAACAGAGTTCATTTTCTTGATGTTCTCAGTAGTGTCTGGGAAGAGTCAAGTGGAGAGAACCTGGTAATAAAACTTCTGATTACCCAGTGAGGATTTTATGTGTCAGTTAAAGCAGGAGGTGAGGACTCTCTGCCTAGTTCAGATGGCTTTGCGTCTCTGTCCTTCCAAGATGCTCATTCAGGAGCTGGCCCATCTGCAGGCATGCAGCCAGATGATGGTGGCTCATTTCAGTCAGCTAGAAGGCCCCAAGTGCATTTTTATTCTCTCAGCTCTGTGGACTCTAGTCAAGGAGCCTTGTTTGGCTTGAGAGTGACTTCAGATTATCAACTAGATAGAGCCTCGGGCCTTCTGGGGAACAAAAAGACCTGAGACTCTTGGTAGACAGGGGGCAAGAATGACAGGATTGGGAATGTCTCACATGAGTCAGTAGGTTGTGGGGTCTGGGTATTTGGCTTGGATGGAGGCATCTGGGACAATGATGTCATCAGCTTTACATGTTCCACGTTTAAGACGTCCTGATGCTGTTTAGATGGCGTGCTCACTGTTTACCATTTATGAAACTTGATATGGCCATGGGTAAACTTCCCAAGTTCTTGTGAAGCCTGGTTTCTCCTGTGCAGGAAGAACCTGCACATAGGAAGATGTTGATGACCATTAAATGAGCCAGAGTGTGGCAGACACAGAATAGCAGCCACAATGCAGGCAAGTACAGGGCTAACACAAAGCCTTGCGTTTGAGGGCTGCATGTGCTTGCACACAAGAAGCTGGTAGGTCACTGTAGAGTTTGACAGACTATATTTTTAAATTAAGAGGGAGCTGGTGAGACAGCTCAGCAGTTAGCAGAGTCCTTTCAGAGAGAACCTGTAACCGAACTTTTAAATTATTATTTAACACTTATTTATTACTAAATTCACTTATAACAAACACCAACAATTTCTTAACTATTAATCCTATAAAATCCTACAACCCCTTTAACCTATCCACTAAACCTATAGATAATTATAACAACTACTTTCATAACCTTTTAGAATGATACAGTCTCTGGGGCAGGTCCTCAGTCGTCAGGAACACAGTCTTTGTTGTAGATTCTTTAACGCACTTAGCAGTCCTTCTTCTGGATCTCTCAGATGCAGGTTCGTCAGGGTCGTTGGTTATTGCAGTCTCACCTTAAATAAGGCTTCTTGCTTTCTTCTCTGTGGGAGACCCCAGCCGTCTGCAGGCCAACTTACTTCTTTTGAATCAGGAACTCAGCTGCTCTGCCTCAGTCCTTAAAGCCAGGCACCCTTTCCTTTAGGCCACTGTTTGGACAGATCAAACCCCTCTAGGCAAAAGCTGAGCCACAGGGTCCAGTCCTTGGCCTTTTGGTGTCTTGCTCAGGCTTTCTTTGCTTACCGGCTTCTTTCTGCTTCAGGAAGAGAGCTGGCCATCAATGGCCAGCCCTTTTTTCAGCAGGACTCTTGGAGCTCTCTAACATCAGGGGCCTCTTTCTTCTCTTCTGGGCTCCACGCACTGTCCTCAAATAGGAGGAACTCTGTTTCAGCTTAATTTGGGCTCCGCCCACTTAGCAGCTGAAAACAATGTCAGGCCAGATACTTTGTTTCTTCAAGTCTTGAGTCTTTCCTGTTTTTCCTGACTTCAAACTTGTTTTTCAGTCTATTGAGTCTTTCCTGTTTTTGCTGACTTCAAACTTGTTTTTTCAGTCTATTGAGTCTTTCCTGTTTTTGCTGACTTCATGCTGATAATGCTCTTCAGGCCCCAAATTAAGAGACAGTATCAGAAACTCCTATATATTTCCTAAATCTAATTTATCTAACTCCTACAAGAACCTGTGTTTTCTCCCTAGCACCCAAGTCAGGTGCCTTCCAGCAATAAGTAGCTCCAGCTTCAGGAGATCAAATGTCCTCTATGGCCTCTTTATTCAGCTGTAGTCACACGCATACACACACACATAGATAAATAAAAATAGAAATGACTATTTTTCAGAAGTAAGAGAAGCTGAGTTCTGATGAATGTCTTCAGTCTTTTCAAGGTTCGTGGTACAGAATGGAACCATGCCCCCATTCACCTGCCAAATAGACAGGTATCTCAATGCTGTAGGGTAGGTGCCACTGGAGATGTGGGTCTGGTCTCCAAGCATCATTCCTCAGCCACAGAGATGGTGCTGAGACTGACAAGCTTCAAGTTGAGTCTGTCATTCTCCTAAGAAACAACAAGTCAAGGTACTTTGAGCATAAGAACTCTCCTTATGCACACACACCCACGTGCATGCCTGCCTGCAGGTATGTGCATGTTCACGTGTGTGCACATGCATGTATGTGAAGTGTGTGTCGAGGCCAGTTGATAGCACTGGATGCCCTTCCCTTCACTTTGGACATAGGTCTCACCAATTTGGCTATGCTGGCTAGCCAAGGAATCTGCATGCACCACCACCCTGGCGTTGGAATCTGCACGCACCGCCACCCTGATCGAACCCAGGTCTCCCTGGTGTGTCATAAGCACTTTACCAAGTGGGTCATCTCCGCAGCCCAAGAATTCTCTTGAGAGAAACTGTCATCCACCAGCAAACTGACCCTGAGGAAGGTTCTTAATTGTGAGGACATGCCCAAGATCTCCTCTCATGATCATTACCCAAGTAACAGTGTGCTAAGTGAAATTGACTAGTCACTAAGGAGAAACGGTATATGATTCCACCTAAAAGATGCTGAAATATTAGTAAAATGCCACTAGTTTGCTCTCAAGCCACTAACGTGCTGTTGTAAGCTGAGTTCAGAACCAGAAAGCACAGGGGATGTTTCTGGGTTTATTCATAAGCAGTTATGGCACTGTGGGCTGGTGGATCGTGTGTGCTCCTATGGGCGTCCCTGCAGCTGAGACTCTGTGGGCACGCCGTCCCTGAATGCATCTGCCCAGGATGAGCTTCCCACAGTCCACTAACCTATGCTGCACCCTGACACTGGATGGAGGTCCTGAAAAAGAAGGGGACTGCGTCTCAGGAGAAGTCACGAGTAGCTCTGTGCCCTGCGAGCCAACTGGTGGTGGAGGTCCCTAAGTAGCTTCGTAATGGAGGCCAGTTACTAAAAAAGACCAAGGTAGGTTTACAAGGGGGAGACAGACAGACAGTAAGTTAAGTCAGTTTACAATGTCAATGTTTTAATAAGTGGTGACCACGTAAGGAAGTACCCGTCATACCCAACAGGACAAGGGTCAGAGTCGCAGACAGACATGTGGAGGTTCTTGCAGGACAAAGAACGTAGGGTCAAGAAGCTCTGCCTTCCTTTCCTGTAGCTCACTCTTCCCATTCCTTTTCCAGGGACCATTTACACACTACAGAATTCTTCTGATAATGAACCAGAAGACAAGTGTTTCCCTGTATTCTCTATGCTGCTCTACCAAATTAATTGGCTCCAGAGAGTGTGTTGTGGGCCGTACAACTTACAGGTGATTGCTCAGAAGTACCAGTACTGGTCACACCCACCCTGGAAGCTTGCTGGGAGAATAGGAGGAAACTGAGCCTGAGCTTTCTTAGAGACATTGTTCTCTGGTTGTTATTTAATTGACTGACTCTCATCCACTGCAGCAACAGCAACAGGGGGCGGGGCATGCTGACGGTGCTGCTGTGATGTCATGTTAAGCACCTTTCAACCATCTCATTGAATGTTAAGACACCTTTCCGTGTGTGTGTGTGTGTGTGTGTGTGTGTGTGTGTGTGTGTGTGTGTTTTCAACTCTGTTTTGCTAATGAACGACAGAGAGTCCGGATGCTTTCTCCAATGTGTCTAGCCCAGGCCATGCAGCCCAGTAGGATCCCTTGTCCTCACCCTGCCCTGGAGCTGGTTATCTCTGACACATCTAACAAGTCCTGAGGACCAAGCAGAAAGCGCACTCAGGGTTCTTGGGATGAAAGAAAAATGAATAGACTATGTACATTTTTTTACTTAAAAATTTTTACATACATATATTTATTTTCTTTCTTTTTTTACATCCTGACCACAGTTTCCCCCCCATCCTCTCTTCTCAGTCCCTGCTCCCCATGTCCACTTGTCTCCTCCATCCACTCCTTCTCTGGTTCTCTTCAGAAAAGGGCAGGCATCCCATGGATATGAAACAACCGAGGCCTATCAAGTTGCAGTAAAACTAGGTACCCCCCCCCCCCGGTATTGAGGCTAGACAAGGCAAATCTGTAAGAGGAAAAGGACCCTAAAAGCAGCCACAAGGGTCAGAGACAGCCCCCACTCCTGCTGTTAGGAGCCCCACAAAAACACCAAGCTACACGGCTGTGACGTATACGCAGAGGCCCACGTCTAAGTTGGCTCTCTCACTGTCGTCGGTTCAGCCTCCTAAGTTGGCTCTCTCACTGTCG
>CAJQZJ010032670.1:2284897-2314402 GCA_907164525.1 Lophiomys imhausi
TCCCTCCCTCCCTCCCTCCTTGTTCCTCTACTTGGTACTCTCCTTCTCCTCAGATGAGGTGGGTCCTCACATATCATACTCCCTCAGATCTTGCGTCATGTGAGGTCCAAGAGCTTCCACTCGTACTGGAGCTTGATAAGGCACACCATCTAAGGTGTGGGGTTCCACTAACCTGCAGCAGATTCCATGACTCACTGGTGGGTAGAATTTTTCCTAGGATAGATATGCTAGGTTCCTATCTATTTGGGTGTGTGGGTTGTAGGATAGTTATCCTCTGATGTATGGTTAATATCCATTTGTAAGGGAATATATACCATGTTTATCTTTCTGTGACTGCGTCAGCTCACTTAGGATGAGCTTTTCTAGTTCCATCCATTTGGTTTTGAATTGCATGATTTCCTCATTTCTGATAGCTGTGTAGTATTCCATTGTGTAAATGTACCACAGTTTTTTTATCCATTCTTCAGTTGATGGACATCTGGGTTGTTTCCAGTTTCTGGCTATTACAATAAAGCTGCTATGAACATTGTTGAGGCAATGTCCTTGTGGTTTCATTTCAAATTTTTTGGATATATGCCCAAGAGGGGTATGGCTGGGTCTTGAGGTAGATTTATTCCCAATTTTCTAAGATATCTCCAGATTGATTTCCAAAGTGGTTGCACAAGTTTGCGGTCCCACCAGCAATGGGGGAGTGTTCCCCTTTCTCCACATCCTCGCCAGCATGTGCTATCATTTGAGTTTTTGATCATAGCCATTCTGACAGGTGTGAGATGGAATCTCAGAATTGTTTTAAGTTGCATTTCCTTGATAACCAAAGATGTTGAACATTTCCTCAAATGCCTCTCAGCCTTTAGAGATTCCTCTTCTGTGAATTCTCGGTTTAGCTCTGTACCCCATTTATTGATGGGGTTATTTGATTTTTTGGTGTTTAATTTCTTCAGTTCTTTATATATTTTGGATATTAGCCCTCTGTCAGATGTTGGGTTGGTGAAGATCCTTTCCCACTCTGTAGGCTGCCGTTTTGTTCTAAGGACAGTGTCCTTTGCCTTACAGAAGCTTTTCAATTTTATAAGGTCCCATTTATTGATTGTTTGTTTTAGTGCCTGAGCTATTGGTGTTCTATTCAGGAAGTTGCTACCAGTGCCAATGATTTCAAGGCTTTTCCCCACTTTCTCTTCTATTAATGTTAGTGTTTCTGGATTTATGTTGAGGTCCTTGATCCACTTAGACTTAAGTTTTGTACAGGGTGATAAGTATGGATCTATTTGCCTTCTTCTACATGTTGACATCCAGTTAGACCAGCACCATTTATTGAAGATGCTTTCCTTTTCCCATTGTATGTTTTTGGCTTCTTTATCAAAAATTAAGTGACCATAGGTGTGTGGGTTTATTTCTGGGTCTTCAATTCGATTCCATTGGTCAATTGGTCTGTTTCTATACCAATACCATGCTGTTTTTATTACTATTGCCCTGTAGTACAGCTTGAAATCCGGGATGGTGATACCTCCAGATGTTCTGTTATTGTACATGATTGATTTAGCTATTCTGGGTCTTTTGTTATTCCATATGAAGTTGAGAATTGTTTTTTCCAGATCTGTAAAAAATTGAGTTGGTATTTGGATAGGAATTGCGTTGAATCTGTATATTGCTTTTGGTAAGATTGCCATTTTTATTATGTTGATCCTACCTATCCATGAGCAAGGGAGATCTTTCCATCTCCTGATATCTTCTTCAATTTCTTTCTTCAGGGTCTTGAAGTTCTTATCATACAGGTCTTTCACTTGCTTGGTTAGAGTTACCCCCAGGTATTTTATATTATTTGTGGCTATTGTGAAGGGTGTTGATTCCCTTATTTCTTTCTCAACCCATTTATCTTTTGTGTAAAGAAGGGCTACTGATTTTTTTGAATTGATTTTGTATCCGGCCACCTTGCTGAAGGAGTTTATCAGCTGTAGAAGTTCTCTGGTGGAATTTTTGGGGTCACTGATGTATACTATCATATCATCTGCAAATAGGGATACTTTGACTTCTTCCTTTCCAATTTGTATCCCCTTGATCTCTTTTAGTTGTCTTATTGCTCTAGCTAAAACTTCAAGTACTATGTTGAAGAGATATGGAGAGAGTGGGCAGCCTTGCCTTGTCCCTGATTTTAGAGGAAATGCTTTAAGTTTCTCTCCATTTAGTTTGATGTTGGCTATTGGCTTCAGGTAAATTGCTTTTATTATTTTTAAGTATGGTCCTTGTATGCCTGATCTCTCTAAGACTTTTATCATGAAAGGGTGCTGTATTTTGTCAAAAACTTTTTCAGCATCCAATGAGATGATCTTGTGGTTCTTTTCTTTCAGCTTGTTTATGTGGTGGATTACATTGATGGATTTTCTAATGTTGAACCACCCCTGCATCCCTGGGATGAAGCCTACTTGATCATGGTGTATGATACATTTGATGTGATCTTGGATCCGGTTTGCAAGGATTTTATTAAGTATCTTTGCATCCATGTTCATAAGGGAAATTGGTCTGAAATTTTCTTTCTTCGTTGGGTCTGTGTGAGGTTTAGGTATCAGGGTAACTGTGGCCTCATAGAATGTGTTTGGCAGTATTCCTTCTGTTTCTATGTTGTGGAAGAGTTTGAAGAATATTGGTGTTAGCTCTTCTTTGAATGTCTGGTAGAATTCTGTGCTGAAACCATCTGGGTCTGGGCTTTTTTTGGTTGGAAGACTTCTAATGACTTCTTCTATTTCCTTAAGGGTTATAGGACTGTTTAATTTGTTTACCTGTTCTTGATTTAACCTTGGTAGGTGAAATCTATCAAGAAAATTGTCCATTTCATTTATATTTTCCAGTTTTGTGGAGTACAAGTTTTTGAAGTAGGACCTAACGATTCTTTGGATTTCCTCAATGTCTGTTGTTATTTCCCCCTTTTCATTTCTGATTTTGTTGATTTGGGTATTTTCCCTCTGCCTTTTAGTTAGTTTAGCTAAGGGCTTGTCTATTTTGTTGATTTTCTCAAAGAACCAGCTCTTGGTTTTGTCGATTCTTTGTATTGTTCTTTTCGTTTCTAAGTTGTTGATTTCAGCCCTGAGTTTGATAATTTCCTCTCGTCTGCTCCTCTTGGGAGTGTTTGCTTCTTTTTGTTCTAGCTCTTTCAGGTGTTCTTTTAGGTGGCTAGTATAGGAATTCTCCAGTTTCTTTTTGAAGGCACTTAGAGCTATAAACTTTCCTCTTAGCACTGCTTTCAATGTGTCCCATAAGTTTGGGTATGTTGTGCCTTCATTTTCATTGAGTTCTAAGAAGACTTTAATTTCTTTTTTTATTTCTTCCCTGACCCAGAGGTCATTGAGGAGAGAGTTGTTCAGTTTCCATGTTTTTGCAAGCACTCTGTTGTTTTGGTTATTGTTGAAGCCTAGCTTTATTCCATGATGGTCTGATAAGTTACAAGGAGTGATTTCAATTTTCCTGTATCTGTTGAGGCTTGCTTTGTGACCGAGTATATGGTCGATTTTGGAGAAGGTTCCGTGAGGTGCCGAGAAGAAAGTGTATTCTTTTGTTTTGGGGTGAAATGTTCTGTAGATATCAATTAGGTCCATTTGATTCATGACATCTGTGAGGTTCATTATTTCTCTGTTTGTTTTCTGCATTGTTGATCTGTCCAGTGGTGAGCGTGGTGTGTTGAAGTCTCCCACTATTAATGTGTGAGGTTCAATGTGGGATTTGAGCTTCAGTAGTGTTTCTTTAATGAATGTGGGTGGTCTTACATTAGGGGCATAGATGTTTAGTATTGAAATTTCATCTTGGTGGATTTTTCCTTTGATGAGTATATAGTGTCCTTCCCCATCACTTTTGATTAATGTTGGTTGAAAATCCAATTTGTTGCATACTAGAATTGCTACTCCAGCTTTTTTCTTGGGTCCATTTGCTTGGTATATCTTTTTCCAGCCCTTTACTTGGAGATAATGTCTATCTTTTTTGCTGAGGTGTGTTTCTTGTAAGCAGCCGAATGCGGGATTCTGTTTTCGCATCCATTCTGCTAGCCTGTGCCTTTTTATTGGGGAATTGAGTCCATTGATGTTGAGAGATATTAATGACCAGTGATTGTTACTTCCTGCCATCTTGATGTTGGTAGAAATAGTGTGTGAGTGAGCTTCTTTCCTTTTGTTTTTGCTGCAGGCATGCTATTTGCTTCCTGTGCTTTCTTGTGTGTGGTTAACCTCTTTGGGTTGAAGTTTTCCTTCTAACATCTTCTGTAGAGCTGGATTTGTGTATAGATATTGTTTGAATTTAGCTTTGTCATGGAATATCTTGTTTTCTCCATCTATGTTGATTGACTATTTTGCAGGGAATAGTAGTCTGCCCTGGCATTTGTGGTTTTTTAGGGTCTGCAAGACGTCTGTCCAGGCCCTTGTGGCTTTTAGAGTCTCTGAAGAAAAGTCAGGTGTGATTCTGATAGGTTTGCCATTATATGTTACTTGACCCTTTTCCCTAGCAGCTTTTAAAATTCTTTCTTTGTTCTGTACATTTAGTGTTTTGATTATTATGTGGCGGGAAGATTTTCTTTTCTGGTCTATTCTGTTTGGGGTTCTGTAAGCTTCTTGTACAGTTATAGGCATCTCTTTTTTTAGATTTGGGAAATTCTCTTCAATGATTTTGTTGAAGATATTTTCTGGTCCATGGAGGTGGGACTCTTCTCTTTCTTCTATTCCTATTATTCTGAGATTCCGTCTTTTCATTGTGTCCTTGATTTCCTGAAGGTTTTGTGTCAGGACTTTTTTAGATTTGACATTTTCTTTGACAGATGTATCCATTTCTTCAATTTTATCCCCTGAGCCTGAAATTCTTTCTTCCATCTCTTGTATTCTGTTGGTGATGCTAGTGTCTGTAGTTCTGATTCTTTTCTTAAGGTTTTCCAGTTCTATGGATGTCTCAGATTGGATTTTCTTCATTGCTTCAACTTCCCTTTTCAGGTCTTCCATTCCTTTAAGCGCTTTATTCATTTCCATCACCTCCTTTGCAGTACTTTGTTGTTGCTCTCTGAGGTATTTGATTTCCTCCCTTAGGCCTTCTATTATTAATATAAGCGTAGGATTAAGGTCATTTTCCTTTGCTTCAAGTGGGTTGAGCTGTCCAGAGTTGTCTGTGGCATTATTGCTAGGATCTGGAGACATCCTATTGTTTTGTGTTTTTTTTACCATGTTCTTGCGCTGACCTTTTGTCATCAGATGGACCCAGGTGTTATCTGTTTGTTTCTTTTGTTACCTGACCTTGGTGCTCAGGAAAACTCCCTGCCCTGGGGGTTGGCTGATCCTGAGATCCTGGTGTTTACCTCCAGATGGCGGGCAGATTCTTGTAATAGACTGACTGGCTCTTGGAGAGGAGGGTGGCTGCTGCTCTCCTCAACTGCTTGTGTCCCAATTGGACCAATATAGAGGGATTGGAGTGGGGAGAGGGCTAGCCTCTGAGGACCTGGGAGCTGACAGGTCTCCTCAGAAAGGCAGGTATAGCTGTGGTTGGGTCTGTGTTCTCCTCTCACTGACCCAGTCGTTCTGGCTCCCCAGCTGGGCTGACTATGCAGGCAGGGAGCTCCACCCACAACAGATGCCGGCCTCAGTGCGCCTGTTGCTGACTGCCTCAGATGCTTGGGTGCTAGGGTGAGTGACCCACCCGCCCCAGTATTTGTGGAGAACACACTGTCCCGGGCTCTGTTTGCAGGCAGTCTTGGCTCCTAATTGCTTTGCTGTGACTGGGTTAGGTCTCTGCCTCTCCGCTACAGTGCACACTGTGCCACCATTTTGGAAACTCCGGAAAAAAATAATCTCACTTACCTTTGCTCTTGTGGTGCGGCTCGAGTGCAGGCTGGATATCAGGCAGACAGGCGGGGCCGCTGGTCTGTGGCTGGAGCCGTGGGCTGGATCCGCTCCTGGGCTAGATCTCTAGCCAGAGCTCCTCTCCAGACCGGTGACGGAGCTGGCTGATCTCAGGGTTGTGTTCCCGGGAACTGCGTGTGCTGTTTTACCTGGTGACTGGTCTCAATGTTTGCTGTGGGATTTCAGACACTGTCTGTGTTTCACTGTAGGCTAGGGAACCTCACATTCACTCCACAGTGACTAATCTCATTCACCTACTACTCAGATACACTGCTCTATGGTCGGCGCCATCTTGGATCTCTGCTTACCCTCTCTACTCCTGTCCAATACAATGGTTGGGATCCTAGTTAAAGTCATCAAATAAGAAAAGGAAATAGGAGGGCTACAAATCAAAGGATAAGAAGTCAAAATAACTGTGCGCTCAGGTGACCTGATGCTGGGCATCAGAGGCCATGGAGATTCCGTCAGATAACTCTTACAACTGATTAATATTTTCAGCAGGATACAAAATCAACACATGAAAATCGGTACCCATTCTACACATCAATGAAAATGGAAATCAGATAAACACTCCCATTCACAATACACAGAAAACTAACACTCTACAGTGAACCTAACAAAAGATTTACAGGATCATGAAAGTGAAATCTTTAAAACTAAAAAAGGAGGAAGTGAAGAAGATGTGTAAATATCCCCCATGGACGTGTACTGTTAGAATTAATATTGTAAAAATGACCACCTACCAAAAGCATTTCAAAGATTCAGGGCAGTCCCAGTCAAAATCTCCATGTTGTACAGATACAGAAAAGCAGTGTTGAGTTCAAATGAATGCAAAAGATCCTGGGCACTCTGGTGAAGCCACAGTGCTTTATCATGTCACCAGACCAGTCTCAAGTTGTACCGTAGAGTGCTAGCAATACAGACGGCATGGTACTGGTACAAAACCAGACTTGTATGTCAGTGGAATAGAGTGGAAGAGCTAAACTGAGGTTTACAAAACTACACCCTCCCAATGTTTTTTATTTATTTATTTATTCATTTATTTTTTGGTTTTTCGAGACAGGGTTTCTCTGTGTATCCTTGGCTGTCCTGGACTCACTTTGTAGACCAGGCTGGCCTCGAACTCACAAAAATCTGCCTGCCTCTGCCTCCCAAGTGCTGGGATTAAAGGCGTGCGCCACCACTGCCCGGCCCCAATGTTTTTTAATTTAAAAATGTTTTGGTAGTGTGAAGAGGGGAAGGGGAATGTGGAGAGTTTAAATGGGTTGGCGATTGGGATGGCCAGAGAGAAGAAAGAGTGTGGACAAGGGCAGCTTTCCTAATTAGGGTTTCTATTGCTCTGATGGAACACCATGACCAAAAGCAATTTGGAGAGGAAAGGGTTTATTTGTACACTTCCGTATCACTGTTCAACATTGAAGGAAGTCAGGACAGGAACCTAGACAGCGGCCATGGAGGGCGCTGCTTACTGGCTTATTCCTCATGGCTTGCTCAGCCTGCTTTCTTATATAACAAAGGACCACCAGCCCAGGGAAGGCATTACCCACAGTGGTCTAGATCCTTCCATATCTATCACTAAGAAAATGCCTTACAGGCTTGCCTACAGCCAAATCCCATGGAACCATTTTCTTAATTAAGGTTCCCTCCTCTCAGATAATATTGGTTTGTGTCATGTGGACATAAAACTAGCCAGCAAAGTAGCTAACACTAAAGACCTTTTACAAAGATGTCTGCACCCACGACTGTAGAAGCTTCCTAAAATATGCATGTATCCAAGCGATCACACACGCCTCTGGGTGTGGATGTGTGTGCATCTGTGTGTGTGTCTCTCTGTGTGTGTTTGCGTGTGTGTGTGTGTGTATGACAGAGATATGTTCCGTTTATGGCTAAGCATTCACATGTGAGTCTTCACACTTTGAATAATTATGAGTTTCTTTGTTGACTATTAATGCAAAAAGAAGGTTCTCTGACCAAGATGAGAGAGATTATATCTATGGATATAAACAGAAATATTTGTAATGCAATTTGACATTAACATTTAACAAAATATCAATATCAGGTTTTCCCCTAGAGCCTATGACCTCCTCAGTAATTTGCTTTTGACTGTGATTACAGTACCAAGTGTAACATTCCCTCCCATGCAGCAGGCTTTGAATACAACCAAAAAGTGGTTAGTTACCCCATGCCTGATTTTTGACAAAGAGACTGAAAATATACACAAGAGAAAAGATGGAGTCTTGAACAAATGGTACTCTGAAAACTAGATGTTCATGTGTAGAAAAATGAAACCCAACCTCTGTCTGTCATGCACAAAATATCCTCTAAATGGCTGAAAAACCTCAGTATAAAATTGTAATGTCTGAAAGTTCTTAGAAGAGAAGGCTTGGGAGATACACAGAGGCAAAGGGAAAAGTGTCCTAGCAGGACCCCAGTCAACCAGGAAATAGTGTTAACAATTGACAACAGGTATCCATGAAACAAAAAACCTTCTGTACAGTGAAGCAAACAGGCAGCCTACTGAGAATGTTGGAAAAGTAATTGTTAGGTATCAATCTGATAGAGAGTTAGTATCTAGAATACATAAAGAAGCCAATTAGCCACCAGAGAAAGGCAAATTTAAACTGCTTTGAGATACCATCTCACATCAGTAAGAGCACCTGTCATCAAGAAACTGGAGGAGGATCAGAGTCTGGGGAAGGAACTACAAGCACTGCATACTGGATCAGACTTGCAGGTGGTAGAAAGATGTTCCTGAAATACACCAACAAGTGGGCTAAGGAGACAATGAACAACACAAGACTTTCAAGCAGAAACAAAAAGAGAGGCAGAAGAAACTCTAATTGTTCCAGGCAAGGGCCTCTGACCACAGGTAAACTAAGAAATCTGGCAAAAACTAAGCTGTTCCTTGTACCTGAGATGACAATGAAGGCCTTTCATTCCCATTTAAACATCTGGATTGCCTACCATAACATCTTTTGCCACCAATAGCTAGAATGAAGTGTTATTCTGGAACCTGTTGCATATTGCAATACAGTTTTGTAAAAAAAGAAAGAAAGAAATGGGAAGATGCACATATTTGTTTTCTCTGTGGGTGTTGTCAGTGAGAGCTGTTGTTGGGGGATCAACCTTCTGCACTATTAGGAGAGAAGAAAACAAAATTCTACACCAGTAATGACATTAAAACAAGCCATAACAAGACTATACTAAAAATCCACTAAGAGAATTACCAAACCATCCATTACCATAGAAAAAGAAAGTGGTAAAGATATGGTAGAAAAAAAACAGTAAAATTGAAATTAGTAAACATAAAAGTAATGGTAAACAATAAAATGCAAGAAGTGGCAGCAAAGAGACAGTGAGAAAGAAAATGTAACGTTAAATAAAGGAAAAATGAGAAGAGAAGGGGAAATATATGTGGGGGCAAATTCACAAGATATGTAAATATCTGATTACAAAATAAAGAATAATCATACAAATGTAATTAGGTAATGATATGGAGAATAAAAACGTAAAAACAGAGCTGGACGTGGTAGTGCACACCTTTAATCCCAGCAGTTGGGAGGTACAGCCAGGTGGATCTCTGAATTCAGGGCCAGCCTGGTCTACAAAGTGAGTTCTAGACAAATCCTGTCTGAAAAAAAGTAAACAAACAAGCAAACAAAAAAACCATAAAAACATTTCCAAGTGAAGTAAAATCATTATGAAACATGCAGAAAAATCTTCCCTTAAAATCAAAAGCAAAATTAGAGAAGCTGTTCTTTGACTTCATTTTTAGGATCTTGCAGGTCTTGGTGGAAGGATCATGGGTACATTGAAGCTGGCTGTACTCTGAGGCCCTGCGTGTTGGCCGCTTTGCTGTTTGTTGTTTTTTGAAAATCTGGAAGAGTTCAACAGGACCCTGCCTGGTCCTGACTTTTATTCATTGGGAGAAGTGAGTTGCTTCCATTCCTCTGATCATCAGAGATATATTTATTTCCTTGCTTTATTTTCGGTAATTAATAGGATCCTAAACATTTATCCTTTTTTTTAAATAGCATTTTTGGATCATTGCATTTCAAGTTGTCCTCTAATAATTTTTTAGGTTTCGTTAGTGTCCGTTTATTGTATCATTTCAGTTTTAATGTGATATTATCTATTCATGACACCAGCTTATGCTTTGTTTCTGTTGAAAGGGACATGCTTTCAAGAAATTGCCTGGATTCTCTGCCTGTTTTCCTGAATGGTAAATTGGAAATTTTAAGGTGTCTTGCCATTTATTTAATCATTAACCCTGAATGGCCCTTACATGGCCCCAGGATGGTCCTGCTTTTATGCAAGTTTTTCCATAATATTTTCTTTCCCAAGTCTTTATGTGTCCTTTGCTGATGACCACGTCTGGTCCAAGGTCCTAGGTTGTAGCACAAGAATGTATTCGGCCTAATGCCTTTTTCGGTCAGCCCCACATAACCCTGATACCCACTTTCTGGCTTTGAATTTCAGTGTATTGAATGATGCATGAGGATTTGGTTTCTCCTAATTTGAGGCTTGCCATGATTCATATCTACTGTCTACATATCTACCTAAACACCTACCATCCATCCACCATCCTCTATACATCTACCACTCTTGTTTTGTGTTTGGCATGTTGAAGCCAGACTTAATCTAGTCTACCCTGTTGTCACAAGAGTCATAACATTTTTATTGTTAATTCTTTAAATTAAAATACAATCAATCATTTCTCCTACTCATTCTTCTCAATCCAACTCTTCCCATGCCCTTGTTTGCTCTCTCAAATTCCCAGTCTCTATTTCTTTATTGTTACACACACACACACACACACACACACACACACACGCGCGCGCGCGCGCGCGTTTCTAAATATATAAACAGAAGCTGCTCAGTCCATACAATACAATTTCACTGCTGACCACTTGGTATTGAATAACCAATTTGGGACTCTTCCCTGGGGAAGACGATTTCTCCTCGCCCAGCCTTCCTTAGTTCTTTTTCTCATGATGGGGGTCCCATGTGGTTCCCACTTCCATGTTGGCATGTCTATTGGTGAATCACTGTACACATCTTGCTCACGAAGCCATGTGGATGATACTTCATGAGTCTTGCCATATCATTTAACTTTTAGTCGTTATGGTCTTACATTCCAAAAATCTCAAGCTCATGAAAACCAGACCTCCAGAAGTCCTTTTCAATGCAGCTCAAAAGTCCCATATTGTCTGTGATGTCCCTTTTTGAAGACATGAGGCGGAATAATAGCAACGGGTCCTAGAAGAGAACAGGACACAGAAACCCAGAAGGTAGTGTGCAGAGCACGGGCTGCTGCTTTTGCTTGTTTTCCTGCTGTCCTTGCTGTAATGCAGCAGACACATACTGCCACCAGGTAGAAGCCATCATTCAAGGGAGCAGACTGGCAATATCTTCCCACTGCCATGTATTGAATTAGTTTAATCAGTTTTATGTAAAAGCTCATAGAATGCAATATCACATTGACATAAAATAACTTTCATTGAGTGTAAATGACTACTTTTTAAGCATAATAAACCAAAGCTGATGTGTTAGATCCTTATCAATAAAACACCAAGTCCCCATCAAAATCCTAAAGTTTCTTCTCTAAGAATGGAAATGTGAATGCACGTATACTGTCTTAGTTCAGACACTTGAAAGACAATGTGAGGTTAATATATTCAGTCTTATTTTTTACTAAATATGTAATATTGCTATCCATTTCAAGTTTGGATTCACTTTTTGAATTATGTATTTCACAAGTTTCATGTATCTCAAAGTAGCAATTGAGATACTCTGTTTCCACATGACTTTCTGACATGTGCTATGTTATTTCCAGAACTCTAATGTGGAAGATTTCATGAGATCAAAATTAGGCTGATAATCTGTTATGTAACTTTACATGCAGGAGGTGAAATTGTTACAGTACAGTAACATGGAGATACCTCAATTAAAATATAAACATAGGGGTTGCCACCTATATTGGGACATGTGAATAATTTTAAAGCAAGGTGCAAGATTGCAGTCTAGTCTCTGATGAGCCTTTCGGTCTCAATGCCTTTTCAGCACACTCTTCAGAGTCCCTCTAATAATTTCTAAGAGACTATGAAGGAATCCAAGGTTTTTTTTCGGAAGCTGCTAAACACATTCAAACCCTATTTAGAAAATACACTGTGATTGACAGGTGAATGACTTGCAATGTTCTTTGTATTAATTTGAAAATGAATCAAATGAAAGCTTCAGTATGAAAAAAATGATTTTGTCTGTTGACTTTTTATTGGCAGCAAGTTTTCTAAATTAGAACTTGGTAGAAATTTCATATTACTCTGTTTCATGCTTTTAATAAATAGTATTGTTTTCCAGCCTCAGAAAGTTAAAAGAACTGAAAGTTCAGATTTTCATTGAAATTGCTTAACTACGGTGCTTTGGTGAGGTCTCTGTGTCTACATTCTCAAGTGGTGCAAAGACAACATCAGACCTAGGCTTTGCTCTTGGAGAAGGAGTGTGTGTGTCCATTGTTGAATCCACCCCAGGAGTATGGCAGTTTCAAGTAGTTGCCCCCATATCAGCACGTGATCACTAATGGGAGCAGGACAGAGCCCCTTCAGGTTCAGGAAACCCTGTGGCAAGCAGGACCTGTAGGGGGTATATTCAAGCAGTACCTGTAGGGAGTATATTCAAGCAGTGCCTGTAGGGGGTATATTCAAGCAGTACCTGTAGGGGGTATATTTAAACAGTACCTGTAGGGAGTATATTCAAGCTGGACCTGTGGCAGTATGTTCAGAACAGAAGTCTGAAGCTAGAACATCTAAAGCGAGGCTTCTGCACAGGCCCCTGGAGGGTGGGATAGGGTGATGATGTTACTAAAGCAAACACTGAGTCTCGAATGAAGGGAAGGTCAGGGTGCCCGAGATGACAGCTGGGGAACAGCTAGCACGATGCTGTGAAGCACGGAGAGAGACTGATTTGGATGTCTACTGTTTGCGAAATATTATCTCCACAGACTGCTCGATGCCCCTGAAGTCCTTATGTAAGGATGAGTAAGCAGAAGCTTCCACAGCTTCCTTGGATCCCACAGAAGACAGAAGAAGACATCACATCCCCTGGAGTTGGTTCAGTTAATTGTGAGCAACTATGCAGGTGCTGGGAACCAAACCTGGGACTCCTGCAAGAGCAATCAGTGCTCTTAACCAGTGAGCCATCTCTTCTGCCCCTAAAAAGCTGTCTTTAAGAAGCCTAGAACTTTTACTGTTCCCTATACTTAAGTTTGCTAACTATGGGGACATTGTTCTTCAGGTCTGTGGGTTTCTGTAATGACAAAGAACCTGAACAGCAAGGGCTAAGGAAGTAGACAGTGGGTCTGAGTATTTACGGAAGGGGCATAATGGGCTTTGTGCTGTCACACTCTTCTGACAAAGCAAAGTAGGCTGAGATGGTAACAGGCATCATCTCCCAAAGCCTGGGTCATGGCGTGAGAGGTTCAAGACTCACAGAGCATGAGTTAAGACTGGTCCCAGACGCTGTCCTCATGCTAAGTCCTTCTATGGTACCCAGGCCTTGATCCAGGTGTTAACTTCAACCACCTGTGGTGCCAAGGCTCTTGTGGTACCTGTGTCCTGACACTGATCTGACGACATGTTCCTTGTTGGGATAGGTTCCTCTTTGGTGTACACGCTCTGTTATGGTTCTCCTGGTACACTCCTCTATGGTACTTGGGTTCTGGCATGAGCCGTACGGCTGACACAGGTGCCACACACATCTTCATAGCACTGAAGACAAGATGATAACCGTAACACAGTGAGAAGCCATCATTAGGTGGTAAAGTAAGCATCATCTCCCGGGCTGGTCTTTCTACAGACAAATGAGGAAACCTGAACTTTCCTGATCACTACCAGAATGGCTCAAATTCCAGACTAAGTCTGACATTAGTTACTTTATTGGTCTCTGTGAGCACATAACTGACAAGAGACAACATAATGAAGGAGAGATTTATTTAGACTCTTGATCTGAGGACAGTCCATCATGGCAAGGAAGGTTTAGGGAGAGTGTGGCTGGGACTCCTCAGCTGATCTAAAATCTGAGGGCAGGAAGTAGGCCAGGCTATAAGGTCTGCTTCTTATACCGCTTCCTCCAAAACTACCTACCTCCCAAAACTTCCACCACCTCCTACCACAGTACCCCTAGTTGGGGATAAGGCTGAGAAGCCCATGAGCCTTGAGAGACAGGTCCCATTCAGAGGTGTCATAGATGGACTTTCCTTACATGCCTAGGGCTTGACACTAAGTAAGCCCCTCACTGAACATGTAGCATCAGCAAGAAAGATATCAGTACACGTGTGCTTTTGGGAGCACCATTGAACCACCATGGGAAAATGACTGCAAAGAAGCTTTTCAAGTGTTTAAATGTTTCGGGTGTCTATGAAACTATTTCTGGTATGAAGTATTGATTGCCCATTGATGCTGACCAGAGGAGGTACAGTGAAAGCCTAGCACATTTTACTCCCCACCCCAGACAGTCTCCCACCCTCCCTGTATTGTCTAGTGATCCTCGCACGGACCACAGCAGGGTGAAAAGAGATGAGCCCTTGTTCAAGGTCACAAGATCCTGGTGCACAAAAGGGCTTGTACTTATGACAAGACTCACACTGATTGATTAAATAAATGGTAAGTATGTATTCAGGACAGACATTTTAAATAACAGAGTGGATTGACAGGAAAATCTACCCAGGAAACATGGTGAACTGCAGAGTTATCCAAAAGCATATGAACCTCACCTCCAAGCTTTAATTAACACAAACTCTTTCACAGAGTCACCAACAGGTTTCTTTAGCTATTGTTCATCTTGCTGGTCACTTACAGACTGCGGGCCTTTGAACAAGTCGGTGTTCTGCGCATGTGTTTTGAAGGCATCTTCAGCCTTCATTTCAGACCATAGGCACCTAGTACTCTTCATGTGAGAGTAAATATGGAAGGAATAGGGGTGGGACCGAGTGTTTAGCTGAACAAAAGGAGACAAGCTCAAGCCCGGAGGAGCAAAAGGGGAAGAAGGTTGTTCTGCATGGGGAGTGGGATGGGAAGAAGTGATTTAAGAAAGCAAGTTCCACCCCCCACCCCATCTTCCATATGACATTAAAGGCAACGAAAACAGGATCTCATTTTGGCCTTTAAGTGTTTGAGCTTTCCTCAGGATGGATAACATTCCCCTACGTCAGTGCTCCCTGTCCTGAGGACAAAGCTTCACATACCTGGACACATACTCCACAAAGGGCTGATTCCTTCCAGGGCAGCACAGCTATGACCCTGGCACCGAGCATCCCTTTTGCTTCAACCAAAACTCAACTTCCCTCTTGCTTAAATTCACTTCCTGAAAGGTGTTCTGATGATTGTCATTTTTATTTTGAGGACACAGCCTGGAGACAAAATTAAAGTTCATGTCTTCTGGGCGAGTGTTGCACTAGCATGCCAACCAGGGTGAGGACTTCTTCACCCACACCTGCTTCTGCTGAAAAGCACTGGCTGCCACCTCGTATGATGCTGTATCATCCTTTTCCTATCCCTTGTGACCCAACACTCTTTTGCTACCACAGGGAAAAAGAGCATCTTGACTTTTCTCTAGCATAACTGTTCTCAGACTTGCCTGCCTGCATACAGAGAGCATGGAACCCCTAATTAAACACCTCAGGGAATGTTTCCCGGGTAAGCCCATGTCATTTGTTAATAACTGCCAAGTTGCAAAATAAAGGAATGATGGGTGTTTGGATTTAATCAGAAACCCAGCTAACTGCTACTTTCCCTCCCCTGTCTGTGGTTCTCTGTTGATACACTGGTGACCGACCAGGCAGACTTTCCACCTTCCTTCCCTGGAAAGCCACTGTGGCCAACACATGGGGAGGGGGGTGTCAGCTTTTAATTGTAACTGTCTTGCAGAGCGGTGTTGTTTTAATATCCTGTATAGATTTTTATGTAATACACTTACTCGCAGGCAGCCCGAAGCAAGAATCAATTCTGTGAAGGGCTCTTCTTTTGTTAAAAGCCAATCTTGTTTTAATGATGCATGAAGAAATATTCTAGCATTGACATTTTTCTGTCAGGTTTCTTTTGAAAAATCAATTAAGATAATACTGCTTTGACCTAGTTATCTAGTTAATGCTTATTAGGACTGTAATATGATTTACTGTCAGCATAATAATTTTTGTATCTTATCCCATTAGCTTCTG
Organism: Lophiomys imhausi; assembly: GCA_907164525.1. Taxonomy (NCBI): domain Eukaryota; kingdom Metazoa; phylum Chordata; class Mammalia; order Rodentia; family Muridae; genus Lophiomys; species Lophiomys imhausi. The sequence goes on from CAJQZJ010032670.1 coordinate 2,300,972, forward strand.
CATATTTCAAAGTATATCATACAATGGTCACTTCTTAAAATGTAATGTAGCAGAATACATTAATTAGACTGACTGGGGTCATTAGACAGGAGCTATTTCATTGGCTCCTTCAAATTTGTGTACAGTTTCTACCAAGACTCCCTGTTACTTACCCGTCTTGAAAAGTACTTCTTAACCAATGGACTTACTCACTTTGTCACCAACCATTCTACAAATTATAAGTAAGAATATTTTTGGTTAAAATGGTTGGGTCTGGGATTAATCATTAGGTGTGAAATTTAAAAGGCTCAAACAGAGTAAAGGCAGTAGCCTGGGCATCGAGCATCTGGGATGTAGCAGACATGCTGTGGGAATCACAAAATATGCAAAATCCAGTATTGTTTAAAAATGATTCCAGTCTCCTTTGTTGCCTTTGTGTTAGTGACTGTCAGTGACACTGTCTGAAGGAAAGGACTTGCAGAGGCCCTTCCAGGGAAGTTATCGATTTCTGCCCATTCGGGATTCAGTAGTAACTAGAGGCAGCGTGGCCACAACCTCGTTAAGTGGAGCCCAAATTAAATCTCTCCCTGCTTTCATGTTGGTGGAGATCTGCCTGAGTGTTAGGACTCCTGTGCTGGGCTCACGTAGCAAGGATACCAGGCTTCCTGTGGATCAGTGCTGTTGCTCAGAAGGAAGCGCATGATTTTCTTCTCTCGGCCTTCAGCTGCTTTCCTCGATGAAACATCTTTTTTCCTGTCTCCTTGGCTGGAACCTACCCTGATGCAGAAGTTGCTAACACACAGTCATGGATTCTGTACTGTCTCACCCCACCTTCACCTGCTTGGCACTCTGAGTAGTCGACACAATTGGATGGATCTCCTAGTGTCACCAAACACTCCACATGACAGTAAACATCTTGGCGTTTGCAAAATATCCAGATCCTCTCACCCACTATCCAGTACTGAAAACAAGTCAGTATAATGCACAAAAACCACGCTGGCAATGAGCAAGTAGAGACCCTCCTACCCCTGCAGAGCCTGTTTGGCCCCCACATCCCCCCTGTTTATATAATCCTCTCTCTGAATCATTAGGAACCACTTTGAGTCAGATGTCTGCTGTCCATCATCACAGACTAACCCAGAGAATGTTTGCACTTAACAAAAATGATGGATTTGTGTGGAAAGCTTAGCCAAGCCACCTCCCTAGCTGGGACAGTTTAATTAATTAAGAGAGAGAATCTGTGAGCATGGACTCTAAAGGGTATTTTGTATTTTCTACTTTTGTGTTTTAAGATGAAAATGTGTTGTTTCTCATTTTTGATTACTCATAATTAATCTCACTCTCTCTTTCCAGGTTCCCTCTTCTCATATTCATATTATCTCTCTCCCTCTGTCTGTGTGTCTGTCTCTCTGTCTCTCTCCTCCCTCCCCCCCCCTTCCTTCCTCCTTCTTAAAGATCTTAAAGTGTATTTCTTCAGGGTCATTCAGGATCCAGGAGGTCACTGGTCATTCTCCATGCAAAGAGCACCTGAGTTGTTCAGATCTGTATCTAGACAGAGTCTGGCTTATGTGATGGCATCCTGAAAGGCTAAAGGGGATGGAGCTGGGGGTGCAGCGTGGTGGTTGATGGAGCAAATGCGATGGGCACAAAGGACTGTGGAAGGGAATGGGCTGTCTGCGCACAGACTTAATAGAAAGTCCTTGTCAATAGAGCCAAGGGGGGCAGCAGCCGTGAGCGCTGCCCGCCTGTCCACCTGCCTGCCCATTTACATCCAGGCTCTGGGCCGCCCAGCACTGGGCATGTCACTTTTAAGCACCCAGTTAATTGGCTTGACAGGGAGGTGAGCTCCTTTCTGAGAGGTGCTACTGAAGACTGCGGTTTTAATTATGAGAAGCGCTGGCTGTGGGTGGCAACTGGGAGCCTGAAATCATTGGCTAGTAATCATTGATCAAATGTGGATTCCAGATAAAAGGTATTAGAGGGGTAGGCGCGAGCAGCTCACTCCGGGTCCCACGTGATCGTCTCTTGCCCAACTAGGCACTTTCCTGTGTGTCTGAACTCTTTTGCCTTTTAACTGTGCCTGCTGTTGCTATGGCGATGGCATAATTTTGTAATGGTCTAAAAATGACACTGGCATAGATACTGACAGATAGGAATTAATTCACTAACAAGTAATTATGTAGCGAAATGTTGACTGCCACGCAGAAGGTGTGCAGTGACACATTTTCTGTTTTTCAGGGCTGGCAGTAGCATTAGCGTTGGTCATTAGTGGTAGACATCTCCGTACAGTGTTGGATACAGACTTATTTGCAGACCTATTTAGTTACCTGTGTGACAGCCTTGTTCGGGACACCAGAAACAGCCTGTATGAGCCAAAATAATTAGGCCTGTCATCTTCCCGCTCTGATTTCCCCTTCAACCTGCCCACAAAATGCAAATATTGTCTTTCATTGTCACAGTCACCTTGACATGGATATTGCCGTGGTGCATAACTGGATGAGATGACTCCGAATTTGCATTGTTCATTCTAATAAATTTGCTTCCCCTCCGTTGTGTGGCAGCACCCATCAGATAAAGTCTCCCGGAGTGTCATCAATCACCAGTCCTGACAGACGGCTTTTGCCTTCATTTGTTACATACGAGAACATGCTTAATTATTTGTCCTGTAATTAGTTGGGAAAATGTCAGGAAATGTCAGCTCTCTGTTCGCCGTGGAAGGACTCGGCTTGAAAGCAAGGATGACTGGAGTGTCATTAATGCTGCCTAACTAGAGGCAGATCAGCTGGGGAAAAGTGAAAGCCCCTAAAAAAGTAATCATGGCGAGTTACAGAAAATGGGAACCCAGCCCCCACACTGAGGCGCGTGGCCTATTAGCAAACACTCCTATGTTTTGTGGCTGGTCTCCACAATGAGCTACCGGAAGGCGAGCGCCGACCAAAGAAGCCTCGCGAATTGCTTTCAGGTCCCACACCCTCTCCCTAGCATTTCCTAAGCCAATCATGCTCGATGTGTTACTGTAAGGGCTCCTGATATTTAATTTACAGATCTAAAGCCCATCTTAGCATTCGATCCGCGCCGCACAAAGCGGAGGTGGGCTGCTCTGCGTTCCTCTAGGAGGGGAGGAACTGAAGGCAAGCGTCAGAACTGTCAGTCTCCTCTCAGAACTCTGCTAATAAGAGTAAATCACCATTGTCATCACTTGGCAACAAAATGCACAAACAAACAGGACGTGGGAAAGAAGCAAGGAGGGCGACAGGCACCCAGTTGTCTGCAGGCGCGGAGGAAGTTCAATTCTCACACCCAGAACTCCAGGAGGAAAGTAAGCATTGTTTCAGCAGCCTGGTGTGAGACCTTCGTGGTATTCTAGCGAACTAAAAGAGATGCGCTCTTCCAGAAGAAAAGCCGCTTCTCTCACGTGACAGGTGGCTCTGTTTTAAAGCAGACTTGCCTGGGTTTTTGAGCAGGCTTCAGAGACTGCCACGCCCTCCCTCCCTGTGTGCGCTCCCTACACCTTGTGGCTGATGTCCCTTTGTCAGGGTTAGGGTGCTCATGTGAAGTCCCTGATTTCAGTATTTTCAAAGTTCAAGAACAAATAACTCATCTCAGGGCCTCTTAGAGAATGACTGAGCCCATATTGTGAGACTTAGCGACTCCTGAATTGCTTCTGGCTGGCTTTGCTGATTAGGAAATGGTTAAAAATGTGTTCTGTGAGGAAGACAACAGTGGTTCTGGGCACATTGTAGTTTAAGCTAGGCTGTCTTGACTCACAGAATGGAGAGTGAGTTCCACACACACAGCCGCAGGACTGGGGACTCATTTGCTGCACCTCCTGGTAGATTATGCATATATATTTATATGATATAAAAATATCATTAATGATCACATTTTATATATATATATATATATTCTGGTGTTTATCTTTCAAAGTTCAGCAGTGAGTAGAGCCGATGCATGCAAGGAGTTCATGGAGAATATAGCATGTTCAGGTGCCCCGTGAGTACTTGCTGTTGAGGCTCTGGGCTTCGTCCTTAGAACTGAAAAAAAAAATGGATTTGAGAGAGAGAGAGAGAGAGAGAGAGAGAGAGAGAGAGAGAGAGAGAGAGAGAAATAGAACCACAATTACTTTGAGGTGGTTATCCTTCAAAGATTATTCAAATTTAATCCTACCCCATGTCCTGGACCAGTGCTACTTTTCCTAAGGGGAAGCACCCCCCATGTCCCCAGCTTGGGAACCCTTTTATTCTCTTCCCCTTTAAGAACCATTCTGTTGGGTTTTCAAAGGCCGATGTTGAAAATTCCAGCAATTAGCCACACAGAAGAACAATGTTCCCTTCGAACATTCTAAGATGTCCCTCTGTTCTCGTAGGTTGAGCATTTCCTAATGAATACCAAAAGACTAAGTAACCTCACCTTTTGTCTATTAAATCTCTCAGCACTCTTGCCTAATGGAGTAGAGCTGGGGTGAGTTCAGGGACACCTCCAAACCATCTTCTCTCTTACCAGCTTGGTGGAGTCCACAAGGATGTGCTATGCATGACTCCCCTAGCCCACTCCAAGATGGGGCAAATGGAGCAGGCTGGAAAGATCGTATCCCAGTGAGAAGCTTCCTCTGTCCTTGAAACTAAAGCTCCTTTGGTCTCCGTGAAATTTAAGTATCCTTACATTCAACCTATGACACAGGATGGGCCAGCAGTACCCCAGGCCGGGATCAGGGCCTCACATGGCCTGACAATTTCCTGAGGAGGGTGGGCATGTCTCTGTTAACAAGGTTCTCATTTGATCAGCACTTTACAGGTTTATACACACCTACAGAGCTCTCCTTGTCATTTCTCCTTAGTCATCACTTAAAAAGAAAAGAGTCAGAAAGACAGACACACAGAAAGAAAAGAAGAAAGAGAAATGTTCTGGTTTATTAATAGAAAGTACGGAAGATACATCTGTGCATTCTAGTAGTCTAAGCATGCAGGCTCCCCCTCCTCCTTGGTGCAGGCGGAAGATGCGTGTACACAGCTGATATCACAGTCCCTGCATGGGTGGGGTCAGCAGGCAGGGACTGGAAGAATGTGGCTGTTTGCCTGCAGTCCAGCCTGGCCTGACCGTCAGTGCAGAGACACAGGCTGTCCACCCACACAGCTTCCTGTTGAGTAAGGGGTCAATGCTGGAAGGCAAGGCCGTGCCTCAGAACCCTCTGCTGGTTCCCCCAGATGCTGCTCCTTACACTCAGGCAGCTGTTCCCAGCAGCTCCAAGAAGACAAATGTCTTTTAGGGTGCTTTTGATAAAATAAATCACCATCATCCCGATAAGGCACATTTTATTAGTGACAAAAACCCACTTGGTGAATTTCGTTTTCCAATATATATATAAATGTAGCCAGTCCAGCTGTGAACGGCAAAGTTTAGAAGCACTATTTCCAGTGCTGTGTGCTTGCCCCTCTGAATATTTTGAGTTTTAGGGTGTATGAAGGAAGACTGATTTGCTTGTTTATTTTGGAGGATCAGTACAGGTTCTTCTAAGGAAAGACAAAGAAAGAGGTCAGCAAATCACCACTTCAGAGGCCAGGAAACCAGACCTTTCTCTTGAGTAAAGGCATTCTGAACACCCCCAAGCGATGCTCCCTGGAGGAGATAACTGTGGAGCCTCAGGGATGCAGCTCTAAGCCTGGAAGCCTCCGAGGCTCTGGTTTGCAGGTTCCTGGACCCAGTGCATATTTTATGAAATGATTAATGCCGGAAAGGAGCTCACATTTTTGCATTTCCATATTTAAGCATACATAATAAATCGAGAATTCTTACAAACAGATAAGACCGGTTTAATAGCATTATGGACAAATAACAACACAATAAGCTGGAAACAATACATTTAAGAGGAAGTGAAACAACGCCTCGAGGTCAGACAATATCTCCCACAACACTGGGAGAAGGTTGTCAATTGTTTGTATAACGTATGACGGCAAAGCCTCTTAGAACGTTGTTAAGTCTTTATTCAGTAATACATTATCATGCATATTTCATGGCAGGGATTACTAAGGCAGAATTGTGTGTCATTTTTGTTGTATGTCTTTATAATTACACCTTGAAGCCACCACTAGGTTTTTTTAAAACTACATATTCATGAAAAGCGGACTTGTAATTTGATAAAGGGGAGCTTGTGTTCCCGTCTCCATTCAAACGGCATCATGAAGCAGAATAGAAGTAGGCATCTGTGTTCTCCGGCATTAATCTCCTCAAGCACATTCCGGCTGCTGTGATGTGCAGGAGGGAGATAAGTCCTGAACGGGCTGGAGCCGAGCGGGCCAGACAACTCTATTATTGGCTTCATAATTGCTTAATTAAACTTTTGTCAGTAATCATTATGGGGGCAATAGAGCTGTTAGACTGGCTTCTGTTAAGCAAAAATCAATAAACTGTTGGAGTTAATTTCGCTGTATTTTTTGTCCTGCAAATGAAATTCATTGCTCCCGGTTAGTGATCTGTGTGGCTGCCGCCCGGCTGATATGAACAGCCATCACCATTTGAATTGAGGGTATTCAGTAGCACATGAATATGAACAAATGGCAAACATAAATCTCTTGCATGAAGTACACCTCCTACCCCTTTATTATGGAACAATTGACCCATCTAAAATGAATTCTAATGCCAGGAAAGCGTTTAGATTTAAATTACACCATGGTCCTCTGGATCTGAAAGATGGCAGCATAAAAAAGATTAATATGCTAATTATTTTTCTCCTTATTTTTTTTCCTTCAACATCCATGGTGGGGTATTGTGAAGCGTGTAAATAAGATGACTGTTTTGTCAAGAAATGGCTCTGAGGCACACTATATCCCATTGCAATTTAATTTGTTTATTCAAAACCTCACTCCAGATTTTTAACTGTGTTCGCAATAACACTTTATTTTTCACGTAATGTTTTCCTTTCACAGAGAATTCCTGGAAAAGTAAAGCATGTTTTTGTTTATTGAAATAGATTTAATGGTATTATGAATGATGATGCTCTTAACTGAGGCTGTATTTATAAATTCCTGTCAAAGTTTTATTTTCTTCTCTTCCTGGGCTTCTGGCATTGATTGTGGCAGTGCTGTGTCTGTTTCTGCACTGGGCAGGGAGGCCGAGGCAGTGTAGGGGCAGGTGGGCTTTATATGACACACTATCCCACCCCTCACCCTGCAACTTTTACACAAGCCCTCCCCCATCCTTAAAAATGAAAACTGAAAACAAAACAAAATCCCCAAAGCCCAGATCACTGGATGCAGTAGCCTGGTGTGTTGTTAGTACTGGGGCTGGGACCAGTCCCTGTAAAGGGTTTATTCTGTTTCCTCTCTAAAACAAGTTCTAGAGCATCAATAGCCACTATGACCAGAGGCAGGGAGAGAGGCGAGATGAGACATCCATCCGCCAGGTCCTTCTTCCAGCATCTTGGCAGGCTCACCCTGGGCACTCCTCCTGCAGCTGGCTGGAGACGGTGGGAGAGCTTTCAGGCAGGCTCCGCCCTAGTCACACCAAGAAATACCCTTGGTGATCTCAGAGTATGGGAAATGGCTGTGGCATCTTTTCTGAGGCCATAATGTCAGGCTTGATCACAGGAAGAAAAGTTCTCCATCTTTGAAGACAGAAGAAAGAAAAACACTATTCTGAAGGGTTTGCTAGGTGTATCTAAAAAAATGGAAAATGGAAAGACAATAAAAATTAAGAGAATTTATTTTAATATTTACATAACTTAAGGTGATTCCTGACACTGTCACACCAACTCCTTACTTTTCTTTGTCTCTCAGGAAGGACGAAGCCCCATGCGACCCCAACACCATCACTGTCCTAAACAGATGAACATTATCTGTTAGTCTCATTATCTGGTGTGTAAGCAAGCCCAGTGTGCTTCATGCTTGCTGAATAGGGGTTGTTTCTCTGAGAAATCAATCTCCTGCTACTGCCCCCGAAGTGCTGGAGCACAAGGCATATCAGCTGCTCAGTTAACGCTGAGGAACCGGAAGGAGTGGCGCCCAGGCCCAGCTGTGGCTTGAGTGCAGCCTTTGGATTGACAAGCTCATTCATGCCTCAGATTCCTTCCAAGCTTCATGTTCTATTTGTTTGTTTGTTGTACTTGAAAATCAGCTTTCCAAAATAAATATGGGCCTAGAGTGTGCAACTGACACTCCTGCCTTGGAAAGGAAGACAGCTGCCCGTCCTACAAGTGGACGTTTATATCTGTCTCAGTTTGTTCGGAATGTGTTTTTCCTTGCCAGAATAATTTGAAGCTATTCTCTTTTTTCATATCTCCCTTCTGAGAATGTCTGATGTGGGAAAGGAAATATTTCTCTCGTGCAGTTATCAAGATGGACACCCCGATTAGAGTTATTAATACTTCTGTAGTCTCCAGGATTAAGGGAGGGGCTGATCAATCCTCTTCTAATAAGAGAAGTGTCTGACACCATATCAGGTCCTACATGATTCTTAGTCTTGACTGCTCCAATAACTATAATCAAGGGAGAGAGCAGATTCCTAGGCAATACTGCATGTGATCACTTGCAGATTACAAGATGCTCAAATGCTCATATGGAGATTTTAATTCATCATTGCATTCATTATAGGATTTAAGTGAGATTACAGAACAACATCAACAGTGCCTTGTGATTCAGTAACAGTATTTAAGCATCCCAGAAATCTTTGGGGTAATTCTTTTGTGAAGTTGCAACTCATGCATTTCAGCATGCATTGTTCCATTTTTAAAGCTGCATAAAACTCAGATAATGAGCTGACTTTCCTGTAAGAACACCTAGAATTACAACGGATCAGGAACTTTTTCGGCTGGGTGAAAAGGGATGTAGGCAGCAAGGCCGAGGAAAGACACCTGCAGTGCCCAATTTAAGCAGGCACACCCTGGCAAACTGGGCTACTCCCAGGCTGCTCGCATGGGAGAGAGGCATCCACACACATCTGAAAATCTCTTCTTTTCTCCTAGAAATCATTGGAAGCCTGTGTTCCCTGGAATCCTGAGCTCCTGTGGTCTGGCTAAAGCCACATGGGGAGGTGAGGTGAGTGCACTGTGCGTCTTCAGAATGAAAGATGTGTGAGCTCTGTCTTTAATAAAACATAATATGTGATGCCCCCGGAGGTTCCCCAGCCTGGGGACTTGCTAACTCCCCCATGGAAACGCAGTCTATTCTCCTCTGTGCTGTGGATCCTCATACAGACGTGAGGGATTTCCAATGAGCCCCATCGTGTGTAAGGCTGGCACTGACATCACTGTGGCTGGCTTTGGAAGCAGGCACATCTCCCTTAGGTGCCCTCCCCTTGTTTCCAGTCTGATTTGCTGACCTGCAGGCTTATTGGCACATTTGGTATAGGGAAAGCATGTCAGTTTGCAGGCACTGGCCTGTGTTTATTAGGACCTCATCATGCTCTTGACAACATAAAACACAGGTACTCCACTTTGAGGATCTGGTTTTTCCTTTAGAGTAAAAGTAGACATACAGAAGGGGATGGGGAGGAGAAGGGAAGAATGTGCTTAAAACTGAAAGAGTTAATACACATAGCAGACTAGATGTGAGTCGTTTATTAATTCTATGTTTATTACAAACACATTGAAACTCAAGAAAATGTGTTTAAATTTTGCTACTTTGATTTGTTTTTTTTTAATTATGTGATTTGATTTTGAACTGTATGAACATCATTGCTTACAAGACTCAACTACTGAAGGAGAATTTGAGAATCAAATTGAAATGGAAAATTCTCCAGTAGAATCTGAGACAGTGGAGACCCCATGATGTTCTGAGCATCAAGCTTCCCATCCACACCTGCTCTGTGATTTTCTGCAGTTCCATATCATCTTTCATCTAAAAACCACTGGTTCTCCCATAATTCCTGCAGTGGCCAAGGCCCCTTCCTTCTTATTCCCAAGTAAGTGACTTGAACAACCCTTAGCCTGTGTCTAGTCCCATCACAACCCTTCCACCCCAGGACACCTTCTGTGCTTGGTCCCACAGGAGTGCTTCCTGCTGCCCCCTGCTACCTCCAACCATAGGCATACTACTCTAAAATATTGTATTTATTGCCTTATTTTCTTCTTATAGAGAAGCCATTGACTATTTGTAGAAAACAATAAATACAGAAAATGACAAAGAAAAACAATTCTAGACTGTAAAGCAGCTGCTCCCAGCGTTGTCATGTGCAGCCAGTGTAGGGCTTGGTTTGCAGGTGTCCTCTGCACAGCCTTAGACCTTGGCAAGGATGGAGCACAGCCCTTTGAGCTGTGTCCCTTCGGCAAGCTGGACCAGTGTGGTGGGTTCTTGCATGGCTGTCTAACACTTGTTAAGAAATCAGTTTTAAAAGAAAAATGTGTGTCCCATGTCTTCAAAGAAAACACAGTGGTCCCTCAGCTGTCTGAATAGGAAGAAATGCAGATATTTTGTGCAGGCAACACACCTGGATGGATGATGCTCCATGGATGGCTTCTGTGGGTGGACCCTCCCCCCACCCTGCTTTGGGTTCCTGGGACTCTGCTGCTGCTAATGCCTGGAACTGCTTTACATACAGACTAGAAAAGCAAATCTCATCAGTGTGAAGAACCAGAGAACTTATACTGGATTGTGCTACCCAGTCACGACACCGACCATGTTTTCAAATCTGACACAAGGACTGGAAAAAAAACCCACAAAAGTAAACTTACGTCATTATTTTAAGCAGCTCTCTACCCTAGTCTGAAGCTCGACCCTCTTGGCCAAGTGAGGGAATACCTCATATGCTTTCCTCAGCTCCAAAGGGAAAAACTGTCCTTAGTGAAGCTGGCACCTAGCACAGAGCCCCCAAGTTCTCCTGATCAAGCTGGCCTAGCATCCCTTGCCATAGTACAAGGCAACCCTTCAGAGGAAGAAATCTTTCCTTTCTCTGACTTTGGCCTGGAGTGTGGATATAGAATTGCCTTTGTTGTTGTTGTTGTTGTTTTGTTTCTTAGCATTTTAGGCACACCCAGGGTGTTAGAAATAAAGCAAAAGAAAACTGAGTGTGACGTTTTTGGTTTTCAGAAGCTGGAAACAAGCTTGGAGAGAAACTGCCACTACAAGTGTGGTGTGCAGAAATGTTCGCGGACAGCTCCTCAGAGTCGTCCCCCCCTCCGAAGACCTACCTTCCATAAAATACAGCAAATTTTCTGTTCATTAAAAAGCACCCTCAGCCCCAGATTGACCTAACTTCTCTCCCTTGCTGGTGGCTCCATCCTCCAGCACCCTGGTCCTGCAGGACAGTGAGGAGGTCCCACTCCCTTCCCCACGTTAGCAATAGCAAGCAGATAGTGCCTCCTTCCTCCCTCTGGTCAGCATTTTTTGTCGACTTTACAAGGGAGAAAATGGTTTTAAAATCAGTCAATTCAGTAGTGCAATGATAAGAATTGTATTCTTTCTAATGGAAGTGTGGGCACTTGTGAATCACAATGCTCTCTGGATTCCAGCATGGCAAATTTCAAACCAAAGTATCTCTGTTTAGTGAGAACCCAAAGCCAAGCAGAGGTTTCTCCCTTCCAGAAAATAGTGACGGCTTTACAGAGTGGGACTGCTGGTTCTGGGTGAGAGCTTTTCTTTATTTAGTAAAAGCCAGATTATTAATGAACTGAAAATAGTTCCAACAAGGGGGGAAAGTCTCCAGGAAAAGAAATTATTTAGACCATCCAAAAGACCATCCTAGGCTTGTTCTGGCCAGAGAGGGGGCCCTTCCCCCAGCTGAGCCACCTATTTTCCCATTCCCAAACAGCACAGAGCTTTGTAAACAATTCCATGGCCTTTTGCGACAGCCCTTTCTGGAGGCCCATTGATACCAGTGTTTATTCATGAAAACTCCTGAAGCGTAGCAAGCATGAAAACACAGAATTAAACGTGGAAACTTTAATTTTCATCTCATTAAGGGTGCACAAATTGAATACTAATTATTAAAGGTGAAATAAACTAAAAATGCCCGCTGGTGCTAGACCAATTAAGCTAGCTTAGCCTTGGCCTCTTTCATAAAGACAGCAAGGATTCAATGACTGAGCCTTGCTGCTTCTTCCTTAGCATAGAGGAAAGGTCCAGGAGGGTCACAGACAGGAGACGTTGTACAAGACCCTTGTTTATGAAGCTTCATTGTGACCTGAGTTTAGTTGTCCGTTTTTAAAATACTTATGAATCTCAACCCCATGTTTCTTTTCTCTCTCAAAGAATATAATGAAGGAGTTCAAATGACTTAAAGTGGGGCATTGTGGTAGGCACAGCTGGCTGTCTTCCTGGCCAAAAAAAAAAAAAAAAAAAAAAAAACCAAAACAAAACAAAAGCCCATCTTGGTGATTTAAGAATCCTCAACATGATTGGAAGACATCTAGACATTCTAGGCTTTTTCTGTGGTCAGGGTTTTTCAGTGGAAGAAACCACCGTCTGACCCTCGTGGAGCTTTAGGTGCCACCCAGGGGCTAAACCTCTGGTCCTGAGACTGACTGCCAGAAACAGCAAAGGCTGCTGCGGGTGTGCGCGATTTTCCAGCTCTCAGCAGCCAGCGACTGGTGCTGCTGAGGCCTCACGCAGTGCCCTCTGCCGAGCCACGAGAGGCCCCTCTCCTCCTTCTGGGAAGGAAGCTTTCTTTCTCTGTGCTTGCCAATATCTTGTCACTTTTAAACCGAAAACAAAAGATCAAAAGCGCGCACGCCGCTTAGTGAACAGGAGTCTCAAGTACGGAGGCTCCGTTCATTATTTTAAGAAAAACTGAGCTAATTTCTTTAAAGCGAGGCAGACAGGCGTTGCCTCCTTCTCCCGATGAGTGGTGTGGTTTTGTGTGACATGCCAGTGCGTGCCGTTTGGAAAGCAGAGTGCTGAAATGTAGCCATGGTGGTGTCTCTGTAAAGGTGATACATGTGGTCTGTCTGTCAGACAAATTCCCCCAACAAGTACAGCTATTTATAAAATTATCTCTAAACTTTGGTCTGAGGGGCCTTTTCAGCCAGACGTGGGAAGGCTTGCCTGGCTCATTCACACTGAAATCTCTTAATGATGGTTAATGTCACCCTGTAATCTCCATAGCTCCCATTTAATTGCAACTTTTTGAAGCCTGTCTGCACCCTTGGAGGACGGCGGATCCCTCAGTCTTAAGACTATTCAGGTGGTCCTGAGCATCCTGGAGCTCACAGAAGGGTCAGATTAGAGCTGAGAGGCCTGTGAGCAGAAGGTTCTCCTTCACTTAAGTGCCCATTTTTCCTTTTTTGAAAAGTTTGATGTGCTGTTGCTCCCTGCAGAAGGCAGCCTGAAGAGAGATAGAAGCCATACTGAGGCTGTTTTCTCAGGGATTGCTGTTTTTAAACCCAAACCTGGGGCTTTGAAAAGCTATATATTACACTAAAGGTTTCATTGGGGATACACCCTAATGGTCTTTTTCTTTTTTTTTCTCTTTCCTTCTTTCTTTCTTTCTTTCTTTCTTTCTTTCTTTCTTTCTTTCTTTCTTTCT
>CAJQZJ010032670.1:2314412-2360828 GCA_907164525.1 Lophiomys imhausi
TCTTTCTTTCTTTCTTTCTTTCTTTCTTTCTTTCTTTCTTTCTTTCTAAAAATCCACCGTTTCTCCTTATGTGAAGGGAGAATTTGACAATGTTAGGCTCCATGGATGGAAGACTTTTGAAAAAGTAAAAAGAAATTATTTATCTGTTTGTGTGTGTGCGTTCCATATCTGTGTAGGTTTACCTGCTGGGTCATGCAAACTGTAGATCTGAGTATCTCTGTGTCAGGTCTTCCTTATTTTGCTTTTATACTTGAGGATGTAATGAGTAATAATTATTTAAAATACCAAACTGACCTTCCACAACTATAAGATGCTCAGAGAATTAAGAGAATTATCACTGCCATTTTGCCTGGGATTCCATAGACTGTTATGTTACACCTTAAATAATTTGCTTTTCTGTATAATTGAAAATGCCTGAATGCGGCTCAGCGCACAAGGGTTACAAACTCCAGGACCTTTGCATGGTGCTGCCAATCACATGGCCTGCAAGAGCCTGTCTCTCAAACAACTTGAAAATAAAATTTTAACCACAAATGTGAAAGACCAGGAGGCCAGGATTATAGTGGAACCTTTAATGTGTTGAATATTTTATTTTGTTTTTGAAGCAAAACATTATATAACTTTTAAAAGCGTGAACATCTTTCTCCAAGGACACGTGGCTTACGGGTCCCACTGGTTTGGGAATCATCTTAATTAAAATTATTCATATGAGCTGACACGGTTTCTAAAACTAAGTCCCCGCTTGTCTTCTTCATTACTCTTAATCATCACACTATTTGCTTCTGTCTGTGGGTGCCGCAAGCCAGTCAGGTGTGTGAAGTGACTTCTATAGACTGGGTTTTCTTGCATTCTTCCTGAGGAGAATGCTGGGAGGCAGATGCAAGAAGAGACTGGAGTCAAATGCTGTGCTCATGGCTGCCCATGCAGTTTGGTTCTCCTGTGAGTTGGGGCCACACTCGACCATGGGATACAGGGTGTCTCCTCTGCACCTTCACAAAGCTCAGTGGGCTCTTGCCCTGGGCAGCTCTGCCTTGCTTCAAGCAGACTTGCAGCTCCCTGCAACCATCCATGCACAAGCTGATAAACCAAGCCCCCCGTCCTATCGCACACCCAGCAGGCCTTGCGGGAAGGAGGGGCGCACAGGACACTGTCCCTGAAGGGATGAGGCTCTGCTCGCACCCATCCTCGGGCTGATTTTTGTCTCCTCGCCTTTTGTCTTGCTACTGTCTGGACTTCAAAGGATGCTTTATGTTCGAAGCTCTTCTCCATGGCAAAAGCCAGCGTTAAAAGACTGGGATTACAATAAAAGTTCTGCAGTTAAGTGTCTGAACTCATCTCCGCACAGCCTTCTCAGCAGTTCACGACATGCATAAACCTCTCCTGCATTCAAGGCAGCCAGGCCTTTGAGTTCAGCATGGGAAATTCACACCCATTTATTTAAAGAACTGGAACAACATGTCTTTTATTTCCTTACCATAAAAGGCTCAAGAGACCTGGGTTTCCTTGGTTGTGACAAATATGTTGCTACTGAATGCGTGGCTAAGACCCCCAGTGCGAAGGGAGAAGGCCCTCAGCTTTGCCACCAAATCCTGTGTGTTTATTAACCTTTGGTGCCAGGACCATTTGGATCTGAACATTTACCTAAAATCAAAGGCAAAAAAAAAAAAAAATACTTTTAGTAATTTCTTGAACCAAATGTGGTGGGGACAGGTGCTTTGAGTTACATTAAAACAAGGGTGAGGATGTTTGGTGACTCACAT
Source organism: Lophiomys imhausi (assembly GCA_907164525.1). Lineage (NCBI taxonomy): Eukaryota > Metazoa > Chordata > Mammalia > Rodentia > Muridae > Lophiomys > Lophiomys imhausi. The sequence goes on from CAJQZJ010032670.1 coordinate 2,316,173, forward strand.
GGCAAACTTGTCTGGGTCCTGGTTCCTGCTGTTCATTGCCTGCCTGCTCCCAAGGCTCCGGGTTTCTGTTTTAACCCCCCAATGCCACTCTAACATATCTGGGCTTTTAAATATGAGTTTTAGGTTCGTCTATTTTTTTTTTTAAAGACAAAACTAATCATGTTAAACCTGCCTACTCACATCACCTCTCCCTTCTTGTCTCCTGCTGCTAAAACTTTTTCTCAGTGTTCTGTGAATTCTACTGATGTCCCTGTTTCCTAAAATTTAAGTCACAGAAGCCTTGTAGAAATGGTTTATATGCTGATGAGCCTGCAGCCCCTCCTCCCCCACTGAAGTACTGGAGTATTTTGCTGTGTTTCTGTGGTACTGAGTGCCACGCAGGGTCAATCTCTGATGAGCTAGCTGGCTTTAAAAATGTCTGCTATTGGGGCTTCTTGATTCCCTTTAAGAAAGGACAAACAGAGGGAGTCTTCTTTTTAGACTGCTTTCTAGGATGCCTAAGTGCTCCTGGAAGGGTACACCACCATAGGCTTCCTGGGCTGGGCGGGATGCATGGTGGGAAGTACTTCTTGCTCAGGGTTCCAGATACCTGCTCATTCCAAGCTTCCTTCGCAGCTCACCTGCCAGTCCAGCCACACAAAAGATTTCGGGACTCAATCCTGAGCTTGGGTACTCTGGGCACAAGCCTCATGACGACCATTCTCAGCTGCTCCTGTCCCCAGTAATTAGCCCTCGATGGCTGCTGCCCCTGGTGGCTTTCCTATGAGAGACATTTGACACTGCAGACATCAGAGGGATTTTTCAGGAGACTCTTGTGGCGTCCGAATGGCTGTTAATTAACCACTTAGGTGCCCTCCTTCACTCCCCCGCTTGGCCCTTCCCAAATGGTCGGGGTTGCACTACGGATCTAAACACCGGGGAAGCGTGCTATCAAAAGATCTTGTAAATGAAGGCTTGTGTAAATTATTTTTAATGATTCCCTCCTGGCACGCCATTATGTTTGTAGTTACACACAGGCACTTCAGAGATGGCTCGTCTTCTCGAGGTCAGCTGCAGGACTGCAGTAACTGGCTGCAGTCAGTAAATGGCTTATTAATTAGCGCCATGGTTTTACATTGCTGAGAGCTCTGATGTATGGGGCTGGCATTGTAATTGTGTGGAATCGAAATAATAAGCCTTCTCAGGGCTCCTTATGCAAATTGGCATATTATAAAATCATTACCTATCTAAACAGTGAGTTTTAATAAGAATTACAATGATGAATTTTATGATAATTGACACTCAAATTTTAATCTCTTGGATTTTTATCATTTGGTGGTTAAAGTGTGTTTCTAATTAAATGTTGCTTAAAATGCAAAGGGTTGCTTAACAATTCTGTTCCCTTCCTCTGGTTCACACTGGGTTACTCTCTTTGGTCATAGAGGACAGGCCTTCACAGGAGTGTGTATGTGACATTCTGAGACACTTGTACAGAGAGATGTTTAATTGTCTCATTTTTGTGAGTGTGATTTTGATGAGGATGGATTGTCAACCTCCAGACAAAGAACTCTAAATGGCACTGGCCAGACTCCACAGGAGGGGTGAGACCCGCAGAAAACTGCTGCTGCGTAAGAGCAGTGGATTTGTGGTGCAATCGAGTTTTAAATAATTATGGCTTTGATAACTTTGATAACAAAACCTTTTGTCTTTCCAGCCCTACCAACTGCAATTTCTCCTTAATTCAATACTGTGATTTATACTCACCATCATTCAATAAATAGCCATTTCAAGCGCTCCCTTCTTATTTGTTGTGAACAGCACATGGGATCTCTTTGCCACCCTCTGAGAAGCATACTTAGTATGGTGTCTTCTGTCTCCTGGGAAGATGGATTCACCTCAACGCATAGAGCACACTGGCCTGTGAGCCAATGTTACATTGAGATAAGTTAGGGGAAAAAAGCTGAAGAGAAAAAACCCACAACAAAATAAAATGAATTCACTTTTAGAAAAACAATCTTGTATCTTCCTGAGAGTAAAAACAAAAACCCAAACAATCAATTGTCTCCTGATTGTTTTTAGGAACATGTTACTGATTAAAGCAAGGTAGTCAGGATGGGGACTCTGCGGATGCCCTGGTAGGCAGCTGAGGATCTTCTTGACAACCCTAAGGGGAACCATAGGGGCTAAGCAGTCCTGCATCTGCAGGGCAGGCAGTGCATTGCGAATCTCCTCAGCCATTGTAGACCACTGGGCTAAAAACCAGAAAGACCAGCGGGGAGGATGGGGCAGGGCCTATCCTTAAGATGTGGCCTCTGCTGGCTCTCCCATTTGTCTAGGCCCTGCTCTATTGCTGTGAAGAGACACCATGACCACAGCAACTCTTATAAAGGAAAATATTTCACTGGGGCTGGCTTATAATTTCAGAGGTTTAGTCCATTATTAACATGGCAGCACACAGGCAGACACGGTGTTGGAGAAGGAGCTGAGCATTCTACATGGGTTCCTCAGGCAGAAGGAGGAGAGAGTCACTGGGCCTGGCTTGAACTTTTGAAACTTCAAAGTCCACCCCCCCCCCCCCAACCCAAGGAACACTTCCTCCAACAAGGTCACAGTTCCTAACCCGTCTTGAGCAGTGCCACTCCCTGATGACTAACCATTTAAATATATGAGCCTATGGGGGTCACTCTTATTTAAACCACCACCCCTCTCCTGGCAATAAATTTCCCAGGGGTCTATCACTCAGCCAGCTCCACTACCTTGCCTATCTGCTTGTCTTAGCATATACTCCCAGACATGGCTCAGCCCCAGCCTTCTGCTTGTTCCTCCATGGACAGTAGGGGCACCTGATTGACACTCTACTGGGCAATGTTCATGTCCATAGGATTACAGCACAGGACAGACCTTGGTATGAGTCCAGCCCCTCTATGCAAGCAAATGTCTTAGTGATCAGGCAAGTCTGCTAGTAGTGAGGCCTTGGCTCTATGTGACAATGTCATCCCTTCATCTTAGTCACGATTTATTGCAGATCTCTACAATGAGACCAGGATCTGGGTAGACAAGCACACAGCCAGAGCCTCATTTTAGTTAGAACAGGAGCTCACTTCACCTGCCCCTTACATGCAGAATGAGCAAGGCAAAGATGCAGTTCCCTCTGAAAGTGTGTTGCTGCAGCATCTTTGCAGACAGTCTCTTGCCTCTTCTTCAGGTCCCTTCTGTAGACAAAAGTGGGCAAGGAGACAGGCCTTGTGGACACTTCCCTTTTCTTCTGTCAACAGAGTTGCTGTGGTGTGTGAACTACTCTCCAGTCATAGTACATGGACTAATCCTAACTCTTGGAAGTCACTAGAGGTCAAAGAACCACACTTCCTCCTTTCCATACTCATCCATTCAAAGAAGTAAATTGTCTCTCTGGAACCAAAAGGAAGCCTCTTTCCAGGAGAAGAAACTGGGGCATCAGACATGTGCAGTGGTGATCCACGCGTAAGAAAGAATGACACCTGGGCAGGTCTCTCTCTAGCTCACTCCCTAAATCCAGCTTCTGCTGCACCTGAAGCCATTGTTGCCCTAGGATTATCAGCAACCACTGGCAATGAATGCCTTTGGTTCTAACTGCTTTATGACTTTTCGGTCACAAGTCCTGATCTCATGTCCTCCATTACAACACCAGGACACAGGTGTGACCAGGACTCCTGAGTGTCTCACGAGTGTCATTCCAGACTAGCTCTGGGACTGACCTGGGTTGGCTCCTCTGGGTTGCTATGAGAATATGCCCTAGACTTCATTGTTTTGATATTTAAGAGGGAGACTAGATGGATTTGATGCCACATTAAGGGGAGCTGGGTAAAAAACAAAACAAACAAACAAAACAAAGGTAACTAAAAAAAAAAAAAAAAAAAAAAAAAAGGAGCTGGGTAACCAGAGGACCAAGCTTATGAGGATGTTGTGGTAAGAGTTTTGTTTCTTAAAAAACCCAGTTATGATATGTTTTTGTTTTAATCCCAGGTGTGGGGCTGCTTCAGTTTGTTCACACCTGTAAATTATAAGTGCCTTGCGTGGTAACAGGGGTGTGGCTTAGCTAGCTGGAGAAAGTTAATAAAAAAAGCCAGAGCCCTGAGAAGTAAGGGGGTTCCAAAGAAGGAAGAGATTGCTGCTGTCTCTGCTGATGCTCCTCCACGCTGCTGCTGGTTCATCTTGCTTCTGTGTTTGCTGTTGCTGGTTTGTTGGACTCCTGACTACTGAGATTGGTAATGGCCCCAAAGAATCTGATGCCCCAAACATCAGAAAGTAGCTCAAAGAGATCTTTATCCCTTTCCCCTTTAACCTTCTTTCTCTCTCACCTAGTATTGGGGGTAGGAAGGAACAAGGGAGGTAGAAGGGAAAGTGGAAGGGAGGTAGGAGAATTAAATAGGTAAAATAATATAGTGTAATGAAACAAAAAATAATAAAGTCACATCTACAGGATATGACTATGGGGCAGGGCATGCTGGCAGCCATAAATTGCATGGGTTTATCTTTGACCTCCAAAGATAAACAGTGGGAAGTGGTTTCCATTTATTTTGTGTTAAATTTTCATAGTGGCCAATAACCATGTCTACAAGATGTAACAGCCTTGTACATAGAACCTCAGTGGAACTGACAATTTCTAGAACTATCTGTTTGTGTACCAGTGGATACTCACAGAGTGAGCCCAAAGAGCCCAAAATCCTCTTCACATTCACCTTCTCTCACCAAGCCTGAATCTGTCATGTCTTGTGTTGGTGACTAGCAGCAACATGGTGCTCCCTACTGCCCCACTGTCTCCAAGCCACACAGAGCCACACTGGTGCCTGTGGACCTTCCTTCTCACTGTCTCTCAACTGCAGTTTTCAAAATGCTCCATCCCTCCCTTGAGTGAGATGGCCAGACTCCTGACTCGGCCCCTTGAATATGTTCTGTTTAGGGCAATCCCCATGGAGGCCTGGGTCCACGACTCACCAGTCTCTCTACATCTGGCTGTACTCTGCTCTCAGACTGTCCCTGCACGTGGAGGTGACTCTTCTTAGAACCCCAGCCTCCATCACTACCTATCTCTTCGTTTATGTTCATAGACATCTTTTTATTGATTTTTAATTGGAATTTCTTCAGATATTTTGATGGTATCTACCCCTGCCCCAGTTTCTCCCAGATCCTACCCAGCCAACTCTATGCTCTTTCTCTTTAAAAACAAACAATAAAAGACCAGAATCAGAGAGGGGAAAAAAAAACACCATGAAAACAAAAATCAAAATAAAAAGACCATATAGGACAAAAAAAATGCACAAAAGTCTACACAGCACCACTGAGATTGTCATCTCCTCCTTGTTAGAATTTGTGAAACTTTCCTTCCTTAGGCCAGCCTTCCTGGCTCTGCAGACTAGGGCAACGGTCCTCCTTTAAGCCACTGCAGCACCGTCTTCAGTAGCGACTCTCACACTCACCCACACCCAGGCAGATGTTTGCCACAAGGAGGAAGGACATGAGGGCAGAGCCCCAGCTTGATGTGGCTCCTTTTTGATTCCCTGGAAGGAACTAAATCATGGTTTGTTGAAGCAGCAAATGAACAAGGGGAAATGCCAACACTGTCTTATTTCTCTTTCTGTTCTCTTTTTACTAGTGTTTCTTAGTCATAAAAGATGGAAGGTTTTGGCATGACATTATTTATACACACAGTATATATTCATACACAAACAATATGTATATGTGTATATATTCCTTATCATATAATATATATATACATATATATATATGTTGGGGTAGTGTGAAGCATTCTAAATATTAATTAATTGGTCCTGCTTTCTGTCTGTTACTTACATTGACTCCAATTGGTTAAATAAAATGCCGAGGCCTGAGATTGGGCAAAGACAGAGAAAGGTGGGACTTCCTGAGATTAGAGCAGGAAGCCTACGCTTTAGACAGAGGACTAAGGCATTCCAGCCAGGAGCAGGAAGAAGGAGGCACACACCATGGGTTAGAGAAAAGAACCTCATTCCACATAGCCAGGAACATCAGCATATCATGAGAATGGCAGTCCAAGGGGACGTATGTATATATGGGGTCATATTTGGGTAATAGAATTAAGAGCTAGCTTAGATGGGCCAAGATTGCACAAATTAACAATAACATAAATACTGGTAAACAATTTAATTATTTCTACAAATGGCACCTAATGTAATTTAATTAATTTATTTTTTTACTTATATATAACATCATATTTGCTGTGTTACCTTCCCTTGTGCCCCTCTCCTCACTTTCTATAATCTCCTTCTTCATAAAATCTGCCTTGTCCTTTTATTTCTGCTTAAAACTTTGACCAATGTTCTCCTTATTAGAGAAAACATGGACTACTTGTGTTGGGTCTGGCTTATTTTAGTTAGCACAATGATCTCGGGTTCCAGCCACTTTCTTAAAATGACACAAGCTCATTCTTCCTTGTGGCTGAATAAAACTCCACTGTGCACACATGCAGCGGTTTGTCTTGACAGACACCTGGGCCGCCACTCTGACTTGGCCAATGTGAATGGTGCTCTGCCAGACACAGCCGTCAGCCAGAGTGAGTTTCTTCCCTTGCTGCTATGACAGAAGAACCAAGCAGAAGCACTCAAGAGAAGAAGAACCCGCTTCAGCTCCTGGCTTGAGGGGGACAGTCCCTCATGACTAGGAGGGCACATGGACAGAAGAGAACATCAGCTGTGTCTGCAGCCAGGAAGCAGAGAGATGAAACCCGTGGTGAAGCGTCTCCTTTTTATTCAGTGAAAGACTCCAGCCCTGGGAATCGTGCTGCCATCTCTATGGCGGAAGTCTCCCCACCTCAGTTTTCCAAAACTAGACTTGCTCAGAAATTTGTCTTCTGTTCTGCTGGCTCCTGTTGGGTCCTGTTAACCGACCTACCTGTATTCCCGATAAACCCTGCCACAGTGCTCAGTAATCTTCAGAGTACAAAGGGTCCTGTGGCTCTCTCCACTTTCAGCCCTGTCAATCAGTCTGCTTCTCCAGAGCGCAGTGATACCTGGCCCATATGTTTCCTTAGCATATTGGCTCTGTGTCCATGGCACATGTACCTAAGAAAGGCAAACCACCATGAAAAAGGCATGAAGCTGCATAGCCTTTGTGGTACACCAGAGGAAGCTTTCTTCTGCCCACCACATCTCGCCTGCTTATCTGTGGCAGAGCAGACATGTTCTCCCAGTCTCCACAGCCCTGTCCTCCGCTTCATAGAATTCTCTCAAGGCTAGCCCAGGAAGCGTCTAGCAAAGTTCTTATGCCCTTTCTCTGCAGGTCCCTTCTCTTTCTTTGTACATGAAGCAATCCTAGGAGGCACTACAGGTCTTTTCCTTCCCTCTGGCCCTTATGGTTAACTTCATGGCATGCTGCTTTCACGGCATGGATGAAATGAGACTTATGGCCTCTAATCCATCATCTTCCTGTCATACCTCCTTACTCTGTCTCCTCAATCCCAGGACGCCTGCAAGAGTTTAGAGCAAATCCCCATGTAAGCTGTTGGCCAGCTGCCTAGACGTCCAGCTGAAGGGGCCATTGTACTGTTTCTGCAGCCTTCTCAGCTGGATGCCATCACAGCAGAGCACAACACAGGCTGCTGGTCTCTGGAGCTTGCCCCAGACCCTTAGGTTCTAGCGTCCTTAACAGGCATCTCTGGACAAGTAGGGGGAAATTCCAGGTAAGCGAAAGTTTGAGGATATCAAAGGGTAGAGGAGCTTACCAAGGAGTTTACCAAGCCCAGATTGCTGGAACTTGCCACAGAAGACCAAGGCCAATTTGACTATACAACAAGTAACTTTCTCAGGAACATGCAAGACAGAGATCCTGGACCCATTCTTAGCACCAGAATTTATAATTCTGAACCAGCTAAAAAGAACCCCGTGGTTTGGGGATGCAGAGGAGGGATAAGGAAGGCAGACTGAAGCCAAGGGTCCTGCTCGGAGCCTGCAGCAGGGCTAGGTGTAACAGTGAGACTGAAGCTCAGGTAGGTGGGAGCTCGGAGGTCTCCGCCTGTTAGCTTCACCTGGTGGTGGGCATGGGTCACACAGCATTTCTTCCTGGAGACATCTGTCTTCCTCTCCCTGCCCCACACCCTTTTGTCTACATTTGTAAAGACCAGTCCAGGAAACAGGATTAAGGATCTGGGGACCATCTGCAAAGTCCTAGAGTTCTTACTGTTCTTGCTTTTTCCTCAGTTTCTCTGACTTGTTGCTTGGTAAGGCACAGTCTGTGGGATTTGAGGTCACACGATAGGCTGCGGGTCATGGTATAGGACAAGGGTGAACTTCTGGGCCAGGGTCACCACCATTCCTTTCCTGCCTTTGGATGCGTCAGTGCACCCCAAGGCAGACTGACCTGAGCAGTGCGCAACTGAGAAGAGTCCTTGGAGTGGGGGAGCAACGTTGGCTCTGCACTGGCAGTCTGGAAATGTCTAGAATAGGTCCCAGTGTCCCAGCCTTCTTGGAACTATCAGGGCCCATGTTCTTGGAGAATCCTCACTGAATGGCCAGGGGCATTCCAATGACACTTCTCACTCCTTTGCATGCAATACTACTTTATCTTTGGACCAGGGGTCACTTGAAGACCCTTTGTGGTGACTGGCGCCCCTGCAGCTTGGGGACTAACGAGGGCACTGCCTGTTACACTTCTACCTTCTTTGCCTGCTCCTGGAATGGAATAGCCCTCATCCTCACCCAGTGTGTCTCCCCATCATCTGTGAGCCAGACTTGCTCTTCTGTGTTGTAACACTCACCAAGCTGGCGAGATACAACTGTGTAAGAGTTCCTGCACAAAGATGCTGGGAGATGAAGTACATTCCTTCTGAGCCTCTGCTTCCTCAAATGGAAATGTCCTGTCTATCAATTATTACCAAGAAGCAGAGAAACAGTGACAAGTCCTGGAAGCATTATGTAGGATGAGAGGCCTGGGCATTAGCCTGGCATCTCCTGTGTGAAGACCATGTGACCCTTCTGGGTCTTTCCATCAGGAAGAAAACTTTGCAGGGAACACTCTGATTCTGAGTAGAGAAGTTTGCATCTGTCCCGAGGGAAATGGAGGTAGGGTTGAGCTGTATGTGCCTTCGTCAGCAGCGAAGCCAGAGTCACTGGGACGTCTGCCTGTGTGGAGCTACAAGGCATGGCCTGCTCTTGGGCTCTGATTTTGCAGACGACCTGACACCAAGGCTGCAAGGAGCAGTACACCAAGTCTCCATCTTACTTTCATGAGCCCCAAATATGTTCCTCAGTCTTTCAGGCAACAGCCAGCCATCAGCTTTCTGGGAGTCGGTCTGTGTGTGTGTGTGGAGGGGGGGTACTTGGAATTCAGGATGATTCATGGGTCAAGGCCAGTCTGGTGGTCATTGGTGGTAGACATCCTGTATCTAGAGAGTGACAAGGGCTGCAGCCACTTCCATGGGAGCCAAGGTCTTACCACCAGGGGTCCTGTTTGTGTGAGCAAATTGGTGAGCTGAACTTTAAAGCGTTCATCAACTCAACTGAAACACTTTATGACTCACTTTGAAAAGCAACAGAGACTGTCTCCCTATGCAGCCCATGCTGTCTCAGACTTGAGTCTGTCTTGTCCCTTGATGCTAAGTGTTGAGATCACAGGTGTGTGTGTGCTACTCCACCAGCTGGGAACTGTTGGGAAGTCAGAAGAGAAAAAAATCATAGTATAGACACTGTCAATCATCTGAATTCAAGGGCGTTGGCAGCCTGAGCACCACAAAGGTGAACAGTGAGGGCAGCACCTAGGGCCCAGTCGGGATCATCATCACCTAGTGGTTACATGGTGGCTTCCCAGCACCTTCCTGGGAATGAATCTTTTGCCAATTTTTTTTTTTTTTTTTTTTTTGCCAGAATGATATTTGAAGCAGGCAAATGTTTAATGAAATTTCAGTACAAAGTCGATGAAACAGTACAAAGTAGATGAATACACCTAAGCTGGATGTGGAGGTGTATTAATCCCAAGCATTTAGGAAGCAGAAGCAAGTGGATCTCTATGAGTTCAAGACCAGTGTAGTTTATATAGTGACTTTCAGAGCAGCAGGTGATACAGGATAGAGGGATCCTGTCTCTAAAAACAAACAAGACATCAGCAACAATAACAACAGAATATAACTGCAACCAGACCTGTGATCCAGCCACTAGGATGGCTGAGTCAGAATGGAATGAAAGAACTGGCTGGCCGATAGAGCGAAACCAAAGCCATAAAATAGCCTGGGAACATCAGCAGGACTATTTCAAAATAAAACTGAAAAACGTGCAGTTCAGCTGTAGATACCTTTCCTACAATGTATAATCCCTTGGGCTCAATGCACAGAACAGAAGACAGACAGACAGAAAGAAAGAAACAAAAAGAGAAAGCTGAGCACTAATATATCTGTAAAAACACAAAATCAGATTTTTCATATATTGCTTAGCTGCCACTTTTCAATTAAGGCCAGAGGTCAGTATGGTACCAGTTGGGAAGACAGTATCATAGGGCATTTGCTGCTGCTGTAACAGAACACTCCTTTCATGTTCGCTTATAAATAAAAGAAGTTTGTTTTGGTTCACGCTTCTGGAGAAGCCCACAGGTAGGCATCTGTACCTAGTGGGGGCCTCGTGCAGACTCTTCCTGAGGTGGATTGGTGTCGGCAAGGGAGCACACATATGAGGGAAAGCAGGAGGCCCAGGGCGCCCTGCTGCACAGCCAGCGCACTTGGTGCAGATAATCCAGCCCCCAGAGAAGGGTGCTAATCTTCCTTAATGGCCTAATCAACTCTTAACAGCCCCTCCCATCACCACTAGGTGCCAATCAAGTCTGATTGTGAGCTATGGAGGCAATGATTACATTGATGAGAGTGGATGAACACAGGAAGGAAAGGGGAAGTTTCACTAAAACCTTCCAAATGGTTGTGTCCTTTATGGGCTACAACTAAGAGAAGAAGTGAATGCTGCTTACTTTCTAATTTATTCATCAAATGACAATCTTATCTTGCCAAAAGTCACTGAAGCCTGAAGCTAACTTGGAATTCCCAGCTTTCAGAGTTAATTCCATTTTAGCATAGTAAATGTTTCTTTAAGTGTCCTTCCTTCTGTTGTTCATTTTGGTTTTTATTTATCTGTTTCATTGTATGTGTGTGCTGTGTGTAAGTGTGCTTGTGTGTGTCTGCAAATGCATATGTACACGATGCATCTGTTTGCGGTATGTTTAGAGACAAGAGGGCAGTAGCATTGGTATCTTCCTCTATAGATCTTCATCTTATTCAGCTAGATCCTCTCTCTGCCTCCCTAGTGGGATTACACACTCGGGCCTCCATGCTGAGCTCCTCATGTGGATGGCAGGGATCTGAGGTCATGTCCTCATGGAGAGAGGTGTATTATCCATGAGTTGCATCTCCAGTTTCCTTCCCTTTGGTTTTAAGTGACACTTTTATTGTGTTTTCTTTGTTTGTGTGGTAGTCCTCCAGGGAACTCTTCTGTTCTTGAAGAATCAGATCTTTTAGGCAATTTGTTCCTCAGAGTCTTTCCTAACCAGGTTGATGTTCTGCACGGGATCCACACTGTGTCCTGTGGGCTGGCCTGAAACACCGTGGTGTCCAGTAGGCTGGCCTGTAACACCGTGTCCTGTGGGCTGGCCTTCAACACTGTGTCCCGTAGGCTAGCCTGTAACACCATGTCCTGTGGGCTGGACTGTAACACCGTGGTGTCCTGTAGGCTGGCCTGTAACACCGTGTCCTGTGGGCTGGCCTTCAACACTGTGTCCTGTAGGCTAGCCTGTAACACCGTGTCCTGTGGGCTGGCCTTTAACACTGTGTCCTCTAGGCTGGCCTGTAACACCGTGGTGTCCTGTAGGCTGGCCTGTAACACCGCGGTGTCCTGTAGGCTGGCCTGTAACACCATGGTGTCCTGTGGGCTGGCCTGTAACACCGTGTCCTGTAGGCTGGCCTGCTACACTGTGTCCTGTAGGCTGGCCTGTAACACCGTGGTGTCCTGTAGGCTGGCCTGTAACACTGTGGTGTCCTGTAGGCTGGCCTGTAACACCGTGGTGTCCTGTAGGCTGGCCTGTAACACTGTGGTGTCCTGTAGGCTGCCCTGTAACACCATGGTGTCCTGTGGGCTGGCCGGTAACACTGTGTCCTGTGGGCTGGCCTGTAACACCATGGTGTCCTGTAGGCTGGCCTGTAACACCATGTCCTATGGGCTGGCCTGTAACACACCCAGAGGCATGATTTGTGCTGTACAACTGAGAAATGTGAAAACTGGCTTCAGAGTTGGAACAAGCATAGGGCACGTCAGGATTTTGGCTTCTGAGCCACAACTCCAAGTTGGCTTGTGACACCATTCCTTTGACCCCGTCCCTAAGCACCATGTGCCATCTGCCCTTGCTCTTAGCTTACTTGGGGGGTGTTAATAGCATTAAATCCGTGGTCTCATTTCTGTTTTCTGTAAGGGAATGCAGGAAAGATTCCTTATGGTTCTGGTTACTGTCTTAGAAACATGGGCAGAGACTCCTCATCATAGACCCTCATCTCTAAGGAACATCAGCTTTCTAGAGGTTTCGTGGTCAGCCTTACAGTTACTGGAGCTACAAAATCCCCACTGCTGTCACTGGAAGTTGACATATTTTAACTTTGACTTGCCAGCCATCTCAGACTCTCAGGTAACGGGCTTTCCCATTCTAAATAAGCATGGTCTCAGGTGAGTCAAAACTAACCCAGGAGAGCCTCTGAGTACAGTGAGGTGGGACCAGGTTGTTCAGAAAACCAGCCTTACTCATTGGTGTGTGTGTTGTATGTATTCATGTGTGTGTGTTGTGTGTATTCATGTGTGTGTTCTAGTTTCTTTTACCTCAATCACAACATCAGGTTATAGTCTATTATTATGGGGAAGTCGATGGAAGAGCATCCGGTAGCTAGTCATCACATCTGCAGTAAGAGCAAAGGCAAATGGAGGCAAGCATGTTCACCTGCCTGCCTGCCTGTGCTTAACTTCACTTAAGACTCCCTGACTAGGGAATGGTGCTGCCCATACTGGCCTGGGGCTTTCCACTCCAGGCAACTTAGTTAAGACAGCTTCCCACAGACATGTCCACAGGTCAGCCCAGGATAGATAATTGCTCACTGAGGCACTCCTCCCAGTGGACAGTCTCCGAAGTCCTGTCAACTTGGCAAAGTTGATTATCATGATGTGTACATGCAGGTGGAGGCCAGATCAATGTTGGATGCCTTCTTCTATCACCCACCATCTTTGTTTGCCTATTTATTTATGTTGAGATAGGGACTCACACTGATTTACAGCCCACCTTTGGTTAGGACATTAGGCCACTAATCTCCAGGATCAACCTTTCCTTACTTCCCTACCAGTCCTGTGGCCCTAGGTAAGTGACACCACACATGGCTTTTATGTGGAGGCTGGAGATGGGACCTTAGCCCCATGCACTTCCTCAGAGGGCTCATAAGCGGCTAACTAGTCATCCTCACAAGCAAACCTTCCTTCGCTTTTCCTTGGCATCTTAGAGTTTCATTAGCAGAAACATGGTGAGGTTGCCTCTTCTTTTTTCTGCAGCACTGTTCAGAGCACTCAGATTTCCTCCTCATTTGGAAAGATTGTATATTGAGGTAGTCTCATACTCCGGACACTTCTGTCCTCTCTGTTCCCAAATTCTCTGACTCGAATGTGTTTCCAGTGTGGGACATGTGCTGGTTTCAGCTATGAAGGAAGATCTGCTTGGTGCATCCAGATTTTTTGAGAAGCTACAGTATGGAGAAGAGCACAGAGCCAGGCACTGCAGACTGAGATGCAAACTGAGCCACTTCCATGAGAGTGGGGAAAGACAGACTTTGTCTGCGGATCACTCAGCTGAAGGCTGCACAGTCCCAGCCTCTGGCACACCCCTACTCAGGTCTAAGCTTGCATTTTAGCCTTGCAAGGCTGTACTGGAAGCTGCTCTCGGTGATTCAGGTTGTAGGACGGAGACATACAGCAGTCACTATGGTGTTGACGCTGTTGGTCCAAGAAATGCCCTGTTTCATTTTTTTTCCTACAGCTTGGATGTTACTTGTAAGAGCCAAGCACTAAGTTTTGAATAAAGTTATAGAGGTGTGAAAAAAACCCTGCTCCAGAGGCTATCCAGCAGTTTCTGCCATATATTTCCTTCAAGGACCTCCTGCCAATGGCAGGCTGTTCACACACAAGTGTGTTGACGATGGTTGAAAGACTCTACATGTGTGAGTGTATAAGTGTAAGAGTGTGGGTGGATGCATAGAGGTGTGTTGTAGGTATGCACATGCATGAGTGTGTAAGCATGCTATACGAGCATTTATGCATATGTGTCCACCTGTGTCTATATGATTGTTCATATGAGTATATGTACATAGGTGTGTGCACATGGTCAATTGGGTGTAGATGGACTTGTGCATACACATATACAGGGGCTTATCATTCATGTAGAACTATATATGTAGTGGAAATATGTGGGCACAAACATGTGTATTTCTGGAAGCTGATTTTGGATGAATAATCCTGAAACAAGAGTTTGATTGGAGAGAAGATGAAGGGTGACCAGAAGGCAGGTAATTCTTCCTTCTTGGGGAAATTCGATTCTCTGTGAACAGAGGACTCCTTTAGAGTGTTCCAAACAGGTGTCTAGTTGCTCCTGGGACACAGCCATATGCATATCTGTCCCTGTGTTGTTAAACAAAGTAAGGCATGTGGACAACCTCTGTGGTCCATCTACTGGCCACTCAGAATGTAAACAACCTTGGGAAACAAATGCGACAATTTATGGACAGTTTAATCTGAAGTTCTGAGAACTCAAGAATGAACACATTAGGGACAGGTAAGCAGGGTTTGTCCCCTCCTTCCCTCAAAGGGACAGTCCCCCTTCTCCCTTTAAATTGTCATTACGTCTCTCTGCTGCAGAGACTGTGAGAAAGCAACAGTTGTGAAGTTTGCTGCGCTGGAGCAGTCTGCATTTCTATCATCTTCTTTCCTAACATCTGCCTGTTCTCTGTAGAAACATGGGAGAGTCTCCAAAATATCCACAGCCACCAAGGGTCCCACGGTGTTCCAACTCCTCTTCCACCTTCCAGTCCCTTTTCTGGCTAGAGCAATGACTTCTTTTTGCAACAAAGCTCTGCGTACAAGGGCTTGGAAGAACTGCTCCTTTGCCATTCCATTATTTATCCATTTATTTAAATTGTTTAAAAATGGTAATAGATTTTTAAAGAAGTGCATTCTAAAATAACCCTTTGGTATTTGTGTAGTTTTACTGTTTATTAAGATGGTGCCACACAACGTGGCTGAAACATGGCTGCCAGAAGCACCTGGGTTCATTGAGTATTTGATTTCAAATTGATTTTTGGTAGTTATGCATTCAGAAATCTTTTGCTGTTGACAGATTTTCACATATCCCCATTTAGTTACAGGACCCCATATTGGGTCACAACAATCTACAATTTAAGAAGTTGGTGTCTACATTACCTGCTGTTTATGGAGTGGCTGGTGGAGTACAAGCCCACTGCATTAACAAAATGGTGCTGATAAAAATTCAGCAGAAGACAGAACTTTTGTGGACAACACCTAAGCCTGGCCTGTAACCGAACTTTTAAATTATTATTTAACACTTATTTATTTATTACTAAATTCACTTATAACAAACACCAACAATTTCTTAACTATTAATCCTATAAATTCCTACAACCCCTTTAACCTATCCACTAAACCTATTGATAATCCTAACAACCACTTTCATAACCTTTTAGAATGATACAGTCTCTGGGGCAGGTCCTCAGTCGTCAGGAACACAGTCTTTGTTGTAGATTCTTTAACACACTTAGCAGTCCTTTTTCTGGATCTCTCAAGATGCAGGTTCGTCAGGGTCGTTGGTTATTGCAGTCTCACCTTAAATAAGGCTTCATGCTTTCTTCTCTGTGGGAGACCCCAGCCGTCTGCAGGCCAACTTACTTCCTTTGAATCTGGAACTCAGCTGCTCTGCCTCAGTCCTTAAAGCCAGGCACAGTTTCCTTTAGGCCACTGTTTGGACAGATCAAACCCCTCTAGGCAAAAGCTGAGCCACAGGGTCCAGTCCTTGGCCTTTTGGTGTCTTGCTCAGGCTTTCTTTGCTCACCGGCTTCTTTCTGCTTCAGGGAGAGAGCTGGCCATCAATGGCCAGCCATTTTTTCAGCAGGACTCTTGGAGCTCTCTAGCATCAGGGGCCTCTTCTCTTCTGGGCTCCATGCACTGTCCTTAAATAGGAGGAACTCTGTTTCAGCTTAATTTGGACTCTGCCCACTTAGCAGCTGAAAACAATGTCAGGCCAGATACTTTGTTTCTTCAATTCTATTGAGTCTTTCCTGTTTTCCTGACTTCAAACTTGTTTTTCAGTCTATTGAGTCTTTCCTGTTTTTGCTGACTTCATGCTGATAATGCTCTTCAGGCCCCGAATTAAGAGACAGTATCAGAAACTCCTATATATTTTCTAAATCTAATTTATCTAACTCCTACACTGGCCCTTCACAGTCTCCAAGGAATGAGCTGAAGACAAATAATAGTTACCAGAAGAAGTGAGTGGTGGCCAAATACTTCTAACTTTAGCTACAAAGCAGAAAACTTGACCAACTAGGAGAGGAAGTTCACAGACTGTGTCAGAGAGATTGGCTTGGTGTGAAGAGCATCATCCTCCCTATGAGAGGAAGCACCAACTTCAGATGGGAGAGTCACAGATCAGGACACAGAAGCTCAGAAAATCCTCACTGTCCATTTAAAAAAATTAATTAATTAATCAATTAACTAATTTTGCATCCTGATCACAGCTTCCCTTTCCTCCTCTCTTCCCAGTCCCTTCCTTTTCCCTTCTCCCACAGCCCTGTCCTCCCATCCTCCTTTCTTCTTAGAAAAGGGGAGTCCTCCCATGGATATTAACCAGCTTTGGCATATCTAGTTGTAGTAGGACTAGGCACATCTTCTCCTCTTGTGGCTAGACAAGCAGCCCAATTCCTGGAAGGGGGTCTAAAGGTAAGCAACAGAGTCAGAGACAGCCCCTGCTCTTGCTGTTAGGAGTCAGTCCCACAGGAAGACTGAGTTGTACAACAGTTACATACATGCAGAGGGCCTAAGTCTATCCCAAGCATGCTCTCTGGTTGGTGGTTCAGTCTCTATGAGTCCCAATGGGCCCAGGTTAGCTGATTCTGTGGGTTTCTTGTGGCGTCCTTGACTCCCCTGGCTCTTTCAATCCTTCTTCCTCTCTTCCCCAGGATTCCTCAATGCTTAGCTGTGGGTCTCTGCACCAGTTCCCATCAGTTTCTGGGTGAAGTCTCTCAGATGACAGTTATGCTGGGTGCCTGCCTGCAAGCATAACAGAATATCATTAAACGTGTTAGGGATAGGCTCTCTCTCTCTCTCTCTCTCTCTCTCTCTCTCTCTCTCTCTGTCTCTCAGAATGGGTCTCAAGCAGGGACAGTCATTGGTTGGCCATTCCTTCAATTTATGCTCCATCTTTACTCCTGAACATTTGTAGATTAAATGAAATTCCCATCAAAATCCAACACAAATCTTTGTAGAAGAACATTGCTCAACTTCATATGGAAAGTCAAAAAACCCAATAGTTAAAAACAATCCTGTATAATAAAAGAACTTTTGGAGGTATCACCATCCCTGATTTCAAGCTGTACTACAGAACAATAGTAATAAAAATAGCATGGTACTGGCATAGAAACAGACCAATGGATCAGTGGAATAGAATTGAAGACCCAGAAATAAACCTACACACCTATGGACACTTGTTTTTTGGAAGAGAAACCTAAACTATGAAATTTTAAAAAGAAATTATCTTCAATAACTGTTGCTAATATAACTGGAGGTCTGCATGTAGAAGAATGCAAGTGGATCTGTGTCTATCACACTGTGTGAAACTCAAGTGCAAGTGAATGAAGGACCTCAACATACAATTGGATTCACTAAATCTAACAGAAGAGAGTGTGGGGGAGAGCCTTGAACTCATTGGCACAGGACCAACTTTCTGAACAGAACACCTACAGTTCAGGCACTAAGGTCAGCAATTAATAAATGAGCCTCATGAAACTTAAAAGCTTCTGTAAGGCAAAGTCAGCATCAAAAGGACAAAATGACAGTCTACAGAATGAGAAAATATCTTCACCAACCCTCCATATGACAAAGAGCTGAAATCACTGGCCTTTTAATTACAGACACTTGAGTGTACAGAAAGAGTAGTGAGCTAAACAAAGGGTGTAGGCATAAGGTTATTGTGTAATTCAGATGCTGATTTCTGTATCCCACATATCTGGTTGCAATCCCTGTTCTGAGAATCTCTTAATGTTGTGAAAACACTGCTCCCCAATTGTCCCCTAATATGCCAATAAAACAGCTTACAGCCAGTCACTGAACAGGGGAGAGAATAGGGCAGGACTTCTTGCCCTGCAGGGGAGGAAGAGTTAGGAGAGGAAGAAGGGGGAACCAGGATCAGGAGAGAGACAACTGAAGCAGAAAAGCCACAAAAAGCAAGTATCTCTGTGATTTAAGGTAGGAGGAAGCCAGATTAGTTTAGGGGGTTAAGAATAAAGTAATAACTGCTGGGTTCTTGTTGTTGTGAAGCTTGTTATTATTTAACAAAAAATATAATGGAGTCCCAATTATGTTGATGATAGCTGGGTAAACTGAGAAACAAACACAATTCCATAAATTACACTAAAAAAAAAAAAGGATATGTGTGGGATTGCAGAAAGAGAAGGATTTGAGAAAAACCCTTTCTTCTTAACACTTGACTAGAAAAGCTAAAGACAAAATTTCTAAAAGCTCCTCACTCACTCATGGGAAACCTGGCCATAAGGCCACTGGATCCACTCAGTTTCTTTCAGCAAGGAAGAAACCTGGTCACAGATGGAACCTGCAAGGAAACCAAAACACATGCTCTAAGAAGTGAACCAGACATCACATCAGGAAGGATTTCACGGGAGGGGTACCATCCACAACCTATCTCCTGAAGGACTGACCAGAGGTGAGGCTGGAACCTGAGGTTGTAATGCAGACCCCACCAACTGATCCAACATCTGTAACCCAGGATCCCAAAGGGAAACCTATGCGGGATGAATTCAGGAACAGAACATGCTTCCAGAGCCTGAGACAGTCCCAAGACCCAGCAAGCAGGCCAGGCTGCCTTTACACCCCATCCAGCTCTCTCCCACACTAACTACTTCATATCAACCTGGTAGGCCAGCACTGCCCCACTGTGACCTCCCCCTTTATCTCACCTCCTGTTTCCTTTTGTAATTTTCCTCTCCCAAGGTGGTCCAGGTCTGTGATGTTTCTGTTCTTTGGTCTTCTCATATATGGACTGAACTGTTTTATGCTAGCTTTATCATTTTGTTTTTAGTTGATGTCGAGCAAAATATGCCCGATCTTTCCCTCTGTTTTTACCTTCCCTTCCTCATGCACATTCCTCCTGTACTGTTCTTTATCAACTGAACACTAATTAGAGATCTTTACCTTGTTTTTCTTTCTCATTCATACCCACAGTAAGTATTACTGAACAGCAATATCAGGGCTTCTAAAATGATTGGGTTTGGGGTGACTGTTTCACATTGACCATTACTGTATTTTCATAGTGCCCCTACCAGTTTATAGAGTAGAGGTTTTTTTTTCCAGACAGAATTCAACTCTTAGGGGAATTCTCTGGGTTAAGCCTGGTCCCCTAAAGGTCAGGCTTGTCAAGAGAACTGACACCCCACCTCTGTTATACACTAGCCTTGTGTGGACATTGTAATAATTCCAGTGTGAGATTGCCCCCATGACCCCGTGTAATTGAGATGCACAAATCTCAATTACAAAACACAAGAACCGTATCAACCCAAGGCAGCATAACTATTCCTCAAATCACCGACCTCACAGTCATGGCCTCTATTAGGAGTACATTTGACAAAGCCTAGACAAATAATTGAAAAGAATGAATGAAAATATGTTCAAAGACATGAAAGAGGATGCTGATAAACCAAGAATTAATTCCAAAGAGAACAGATGACTGAATGAAATCAGGAAGTCAATGCAGAACTAGAAAACAAAATTCAATAAACTGATACACATATGAGGGAAAAAGCCAAACTGAAACAATGGAAATGGAAAAGTCATTAAGTCTAATAAAAAAATTGGCGAGGCTCTGTGTAATGCCTCACAAATAGAATGAATCCTGGGGAGGACAGAATCACAGGTTTGAAGATAGGGAAGAGGATCTAGAATGTTCAAGCAATGACAAGAAATAAATTTAAGAAGAAGTATGAATGGAACATCTAGATCAGTGGGACAATTTGAAAGACCAGATCTATAAATCACAGTCATAAAAGGAAAAGAATTTCATACTAAAGGCAGAGAAAACGTTTTCTATAAGCTTGATCAGACAATTTACCAAAACTAAATGAAGAAGTGCTGATTTAGGCATGGGAGGCATTTGAACACCAAATAGATAAGACCAGAAAAGATGCTTCTCTACTATATTATAATTAAAACTTTAAGTATGAATAATAAATAGAAAAACATCATGTATGAAGGCAGATCCATCAGAATAATATAAGACTTCTCAATAGAAACTTTAAAATCTAGGAAGACTCAGAGTGAAGTTCTGAGTGACAACAGCTACCAGCTCAGACCATTATACTCAGAAAAATCATATAGTAGGAAAAGAAAGCAATATAAAAACAGGCTAAAGAAATCCATGCCTACTAATGGATTCCAGCTCTGCAGAAGATACTTTAAGGAAATTCTTCAGGCCAAAGCAAATATAAACACATCCATGAGGTCACAGAATAGGATAAGTTAACTAACACCTGACCAGCAATCAGGCAAATGAGGAGTAGGGAAATATCCAAGCCTGTTGAACCATCAACAAAGTGACAAGAATAAACACCTTTTGACAATAGCTATGAATGACATTGGTCAAAACTTCCCAATCAAAAGGGACAGACTAGTAGATCAGATTAAAGAACAGGATCTATCTGTTCATTATAGCCAAGAAATTCACTTCACTACCAAAGGCAGATGCTACCTATTGTAAATAAATGGAGAAGGTCTTTTAACCAAATGGAGCTAGGAAAGATGTAGGAATTGTTCTGATAATTGATAAAATAGAACTCAAATCAAAACTACTCAAAAGAAATGAAGAAGGTCACTTGCCCTGTTTAAAAGGATAATATAATGAGAAGACACAATAATCCCAAACATGTATAAACTCAACATGGGTTGCGCACCCAATTTATGGATTATTCCTAGGGGGAATCCCACAGATTAACCCAAACACAGTCGTCAGTGAGTTGGCTGCCTTACTCTCACCAATAGACAGGTCATCCCAAGAAAAATTCAAAAGAGACATTGGAATGCAATTATATGAAAGAGCAAATGAGCTAACGGAACTATATAGAGGGTTATATCCAAGCACTGAAGAATACATTCTTCTTCAGGGGCTCCATAGGACTTTCTCTAAAATATATAATAAAGCACAAAGAAATTCTTAAAATACCAGAAAAAATTGTCACACTGGAGGCCATCAAGCTGAGAATGACATCCACTACTAACTCCATTACTTGGAGCATTTTTTTCCTGGTCATCAAGTAGAGGTGGACAGCTGCATACACTGAAAGAAAGAAAAATTCCACTGGTACCCAGAAAGTCCTAAGAATACCTCTTTAAACTCACCTGACCATAAATGACTATGATCTCACCATTCAACCACAGTTAGAAATATAAAGTCCCTAAACTCTAGGGCCTACAGGGCAGCAAGTGTGTGAATGAGGCCACAGGGGACCTAACAGGAGGTAGGATCTGGGACAGATGCTAGAAAAAGGATAAGAGGCTCCACCTGGAGACGTTTTGCATCTGGCTGAGAACATCAGCATCAGGTAATGCCCCAGATGGGAGGAGGAGACTAAGAGCTTTCAAGACTGGGAACAGAGGCCATCATGGTGGTTTTCTGGCTATACTCTGTTTCAGGATGGAAACAGGCATTCCTCAGCTTACAGGAGCCCTGTCTTCTGGTGGATTTCTGCCAAGTCTGATCAGAAATGTCCTTCACCAAAGGATACTGTGTCCTTCAATATTTTAGTAAATTTCTAGGACAGCTCACACTCTGTGATTGGCCTATACGAGGAATAAATGGTTGGCTTCCTGGCTTCAAGGAGAGACTGTTGAAACAGTCCCAGGTTCTTATGCTCCACAGGGTTACCAAGTCTTTGGTTGCTGCAATATCACAAGAAGTCTCCTGAGCACAAACCCAAAGATAGCTCCTTTCTTGGAGATCAAAGAAAAGCAAAAATCTAGGAGTGAGAATTAGACCATACACCCTTTCTTCAAACTTTCACAAGGGGAAATGAGGAATTCAGGACCACCCAGGGCCCCACCCTCTCTTCCCTGAGGTTTTGCTGTCCATGTAACAATTACTCACCAGAACTTTCAACATTCGCCCTGATGCTGTGTCAGGCTCATCAGCAATGGTGACCTAGCTCATTTTTATTATCTCCCAAAGAGAGGAAGATACCACACAACCATGCCAGATTGAGGGGCTGAGCCAATAACATCACAGTTACCGGGTGGGATGGGTGGGATGCTGGTCTTCAGCATCCTCTGGTTTTGTACATGCTCAAGGTTCAGCATTGCTCATGAGGCAGCAGCATCTTGTGGCTTGGGTTTATCCACATTGAGCCTCACTATCCTTTGACTATCTTTGTTCTGATCTAAACTCCAAAACTTTATCACCAGAGAGCTACTTCAATGGAAACCTGTTTTTGAAAGTCCACTCAAGTGGCTTCAGGGGCTGTAGTCTGGAAATCTGCTCCCATATCCCCCTTCTTCTCACATATCTCCTGCCTGATGTGTACCCGACATAGCAAGGCCTGACTTTGTGATCCCTAACACAGCCTCCTCGTGTTTTTAGCCTGTATGAAGAGCTTTAACCCCTCTTATATCTGGGAAGTGTATGGAAGAATTGTTAGACTTTCTGGGGTCCCTTCTCTCATCCCTGGACAAGCCAAAATTACTTGTGGGCTCTATCAGAAGATCTCCAAGATAGGATCATCTATCTGCCCCAGCTGACTACTCCCCTGTCTAAATCCTTCATCTACTGTGTACCCCTGGGTCAGCATACAACAGTGATCAGAATTCATTTATTGACCCAAATTTTATGGACAGGAAATGACACCATGGTGCAGTATGACACATGTGGCCAGGTGGGTACAATGCTGTGCTGGACTTTGGAAAGACTTTTTCTGGTCACATGGGATAGTTTTCAATCAATGAGTATCTGGGGTTTGGAAAAGCTAAGGGTAGAGGAGACTGGGGCGTGTGAGTGGCATATGAAACGCTGCCATAAGCAGAACTTGTAGAAGAGTAGGCAGTCCTCAGCAAGGTAGAGTTTGGGCCTGACAGGCTTGGTTTAGGTACCTGAATCAACACACATGTTTTCTGGTCTTGAATGATGCCTGGTGTTTCATGGCTATGTGCATCCTCTGGTTTTATACATGCTCAGGTTCAGCATTGGTCATGAGGCAGCAGCATCTTGTGGTGGCATGACAGAGTCTCTGGTTGCTTCTAGATATCACATCTGATGCCAACTCTTTCACATAACAGCTCTGTTAGTCAGAACTCTTGAAGTCCTTAATTCTTTTCTGGAAAATGGAGCCAGTTTGTCCTCCTCACAGATTTGTCACCAATAGGAACAGATTTGGGACACTGGAAGCACCAACACATGGGCGCTACCATTCACTGTTACAAATATTAACTTCAAGGGCAGCTGATGACCAGCTGCTACTCACCATCTAATTTGAAAGATTATTGTGGTGCCAGGGCCTGCAGCAGTTCGTCATGACAACAGCAGGAGGTAGAATATGTTCAGCAGAAATAACCGGTGCTGGGAAAGCAAGCGAGCAACTGTTTGTCACCAATGCAGACAGGGTTACCCCCTACAAGGAGGCATGGGTACTGCCTCAAATAGCTGCTCTTGATGGCCTCATTTGGTCCCCAGAACATCAATGATGCAAGAGCCCTGGCGAGACACCTTGTAGTCCATATGTTCCTAGCTGGTCATTAGTGACAGATATCACCCCAGTTTTCACCCCAGTGGGTGACAGGTTCCTAGGAAGAGTGAGCAGAGGTGGGATCATTTTGGGTACCCATGGCTGAGTGCTCAGAAATATTGCCTGAAGGCTGGCAAGGGGTACGCTCAGAGATGCTGCACTCAGGCCCTGTTAAACACTATTGGAGGTACTTAGTACGAAGAACCATGGTGAATTATCCAGCTAGAATGCGTTGAGAATCAATTGAGACAATTTAAATCTTTAAGGGAAATTCTGGTCTTGAATTTAGCTGAATCAGTTTATGTTCAAGTTCAGCGAACAGTTTTTAGAGCTTTACTCAGTGCAAACACCACACCAATCACTATAAAGCAGGGGAAATGAAAAGATAGTTTGTATTCTAAGTTGTTTTAGAAAAGTCAGGCACAGGGCTTCAGCACATTTCCCCCTTTCTGGATCCCTAGTTTTCCAACCCTAAGATAGCAGATGCAGGAACTCAGCTGAGCTGAGGAGAACGGTCACCCAGGGCACTATTCTCTGGGTCCCCTGGGCATCCCAGAATCTCTGTTTTCTGAGGAGGCACTTTGATGGTGCACACAGACAAACCTACGGGGTAATGAGCTCTCCTTGGGACAAGAACCTGCTGGTAAGCATCATTGTTTCAGGAGGACAGAGGTTTCTTGTCCTTCTTTCCTGGGGATCTGCTCCAGTCTCCATCATGAGGATTGCTGGGTGGGGTGCTGCTGTAGGTCTTTCTGGATTGACAGGAAATACACATTCCAAGTGCATAAGGTTAATAAGAAGCAAGAAACATGCCACATATTACAAGGTCCAAAGAGCTGACATGATGTTCATGAGCTTCTAGGTAGGTGCCCTACACAGGGCCACTGGTATCAAGCCCAGGCAGCCCCTGCTAGTGGCTGAAAACTCACTTTTCTCTTTACTCACCCTCTCAATGGGTCTCCTCTTGCAGAGTGCCCCTCTATGGACTACTTGGAAGGAGAATGGCTCCCCGAGATGCACAGGTGAGACTATGAAGAAATTCCTCCAAAAGTTGGCCCTCACTTTCTCTGCTTATTTTGGATGCAAAGCACTGACTAGGTAGACAGAAGTTACCTATGAGGACAGTGGAGAGTTGGCCTGTCCCCTCATGTGTGAATCCCAGGACAACTCCTAGGAGAAAGGGAGTCATGGTCACACTCCGCTCATATGCTGGTTGCACTAGAGACAGGCCCAGTGACTTCCCAGAATCACCCACTTAGTTATGGCTGCATAGTGTAGGAGAGCCTGCCCCATGTTTACCACTCATTTCTTTGTTGAACACAAAAGGGGGGCTTTCAACCAATAGAACCCATGTGCTGGGCATAATGTCATGAATAGGTGAGACTAAAAAAAAAATGCTTTCTCATCTGCTGATGGGGATCTACTGGGATGGTGGAAGGAGGCTTTCTGGGATCCACAGACCCAGCACTGAGGACTCTATACCATTCCTGGGGAGTGCAAGGCCCGTGCGCTGGGACTGAGCCAGGTACCCACCAGCCAGAACAGATTCTGGAGTCTGGAGGATGTGACCCTCACTGCTGTGTAGCCAAAGGAGAAGAGCCGCAGTGCTGGGGAGCCACAGCCTTCCATCTGTGTTTAGAGTGTTAAAGCGTCCATATTTGCTTGGTCCCAAAAGCTTCTGAGATGGCAGAAGTGAGAACCTTGGTGACACTTGCAGCTATCCAGGTGTGGGATGGGCTGAGAAGCAGAGCTAAGGAGCCACGTTCTACTCACAGAGTGGGAGCTGTTTAGTCAGAGGCACAGCGGTGTGGGCGAGAGAACACACAGGCTAAGCGTTTGCTCTATGTGAAGCACACATGACTGACTGTGGGCTGTGGGCACGGATCTGTGTGAAAGCCAGGGTGTTGGAGGAACAAGGCATGTATGCCAGCATGCAAGGAGCAGTCACTGAGAGGAAGTGCCTGGCTGGCACTGTCTTGCCCAATGTCACCCTTCTGCTGTGGCTCCCGAAGCCACTGGAAGCTGAGCATCCATGGCTCCAAGTTGCTGGCTGTCTCCTGACCTCACTGCAGTGACTGTAACCCTGAGACAGAGCCAATGGGCTGTTGTGCATTGTGGAACTCTTGTTGCCAGTTTTCACGGTATGGACATTTTGCATCCCTCCGAGGTCCTGTGTGGACAGCTCATTGGCAAGAGACAAGCATTTTTCTGACCCTTGTGGCCAACTGCCATGGGTACTGTTCCTGGCTGTCTCAGAGTTTGAGAACTGGCCCGAGGAGGCCAGCTTCGGCATCAGTGGAGGACCAGGACAGACAAGGGGAAATAGATGAAGGTAGCCTGGTGTTTTAGGAAGGAATGCCATATGGCCTTCCTTGATCTTTGCTTTTCTTCCTAAAATCCCATCCAGAGAAACACCAGCATGTGAACAGCAATGAGTGCCTCAGACCACATTTTGTACTGCACAGGGCCCTTTGTTTTTAAATAGAGCTCCACAGATTATGGTCCACTTAGCATGCAGCACTGTGATACTTTATTTCAATATTATATGACATCGTTAGGGGCATTTTATACTGCTGTTGTTGTCTGTGGATCAGAATTCTGTCCACTCAATCAGCTTCATCGCGGAGGAGTCAACTTTCACCACATATCAAAGGCTGATAAGGGTTTTGGTCGTTGTTTTTTAACTTTGCTTGCTTAAAATGATTTCCCTCTAGATCAAGATGCAGAGCACAAAATATT
This sequence comes from Lophiomys imhausi, assembly GCA_907164525.1. NCBI lineage: Eukaryota > Metazoa > Chordata > Mammalia > Rodentia > Muridae > Lophiomys > Lophiomys imhausi. The sequence goes on from CAJQZJ010032670.1 coordinate 2,342,961, forward strand.
AATCAGTTTAAATAAATATCAAGACTACTCAAATAATATGAATAATTGGCACGGAAGCAAGCCTACCGCCCAGTGCCCAGCAGCTGGTCACGCTGGCGCGTGGCACCCTCTCAACAGTCTTTGAGATAATGACTTTGGCATCTGCTGGTGAGTGCTTGCTACTGCCCGCAGAATTTACAGCTCGCAAGTGGGAAACAGAGGCTCTGACAGAACTTTTTATGTGAGGTCTTTGAAATTTATTAATGTAATGCAAACACAAGCCTTCCAACCCATTAAATTGTTGATGTTATGCGAATCCACTCTGGAATTGCAGACCCTCATTAACATTATTTGCATGTTAATCTGCATCTTTTTAATTAGTGATATTATTTATGCACATAATTTCTGCCTACTGGTGCCAAGGCTGAAGCGCATTAATTAATCTACTGAGATGCCAAACTGTTTATTTTCCCCCGTACTTTTATTTGTTTACATGGTGTTTTGGATTCAGGGAAAATAAAAAAGAGCCTGAAGAATAAAAGCAGAAAGACAAGATTAACTAAAAGCTCTTTTTGTTTTCATAATTTAAATTGTAATATTAGCCAAATGTTGTGTTTCTTCCCTTAGAGATCGGTTATTCAGTTACATTACCTTGATGTATTATTAAAATTTATAATGGGCTCTGGAGGGTTCTGTTAGTTCTCGCCTTCATTTACAGAATATACTCAATGTTATTTTAATCTTCCTACAACGCTTCCATGCATAGGCAATGATGAGCCATCCCTTGCGAATCGCCAGCGTGCTCCACTTTGCACAACTGATAAACATTTAAATAAGCCTTTTCAGAAAAGAATAGTGTGGAAAATCATTAACCCATTGATGGAGTCAGCTACTTCTCAGTAATCCATCTTTCCTTAAACTAGGTCAATGGTAAAAATGCACCCGACCTGGTGATGCTGAAGTGTCCTCCATGAAGTCGTAGTTACTAGGCATGGCCCAAACTTGCCTGTCCACATGTGTTCGCATACATGTGCATGCGTGTGTTTATGTGTATGCATACACACAACACAAAAATTTATATGCATGAATCAAAATGCCTATAGTCTTTATGTTAAATGCTATTTGTGTGACCGTGAGCCTTGTAGTAAATGAAGCATAAACTACGAACAGTGTAAGTAGCATTTCCCTCAACCATGTCACTTGGGATCTACCACCAGCACCACATCAAAAAGAACATCCTGAGTAGGGTGTAAAGTGCCCCGAGTGTACATGGAGAGGGAGAAAGTGGTCCTTTGCAGCATCCAATTCCCAGGGACACAGGTACCACCTCTGTCCGTCTAAGAAACGCCTGCCAAGAAAACTACCAGCCACCCTCAAGTTCCCCCTAATTCAAAATGACCTCATATGGCACACGTGACTAACCAATCATAACAGTGGTCCCCTATTTAATCAGGGGGCTGAAATCTACTGGGCATGGTGCCATGGCGGAATGAAGTTAGACAGAGTTCCTTCTGGTTGACACTGTTTGAACAGCACATGATGCCAGGTTGTAGTTCATTTGTGTAATGACTGAATCACAGTCTGCCTCCTGGTTCACAGAAGGGTCAAGAAAGGGGATTCAGTTGCACTGGGAGTAAAGACACAAGGACAGGCAGGAAGTTGGAGGACAAGGGTGTTCAGGTCAGGAGCATGCATATTTTATCAATGATTTTTAGGGCATGTTGTGGTTCTGCTGTCCCGCAATATAATACTCTGTTTGCTATGTAGCTGTCTCCCTGGGATCTGGTTTTTATTTTCATTAATTAGTTTTTGCTTTGTAAAATGCCTTTGATTTTTACTACCAAGCAATGCTTGATGGGTATATCTGAAGGACCACTTGCCTGCTCTGCTTCCAGACCTGTGAGGATGCCTGTCAGTGGGAGCACGTGTCATCAGGGAGCTCGGGTGAACTTTGGAAAGGTGAACTGTGTTCAGGGATGCGTGTCTATTTTTTAACCTATGGAATAACATAAGAAAACTGTCCACAGTAGGAAGAGCCAATGAAGGGAAGATATTTCTTATAATTCTGTGAATAGCTTTAAATATATTACATCGTGTGTGTGTATGTGAATGTATATAAATGTGTGTATGAAAGTGTGTGTGAGTATGTGTATGAGAGCGAGCAAGAGCCATAGTGAGATTGATAGTGAGTGAGCAAGCAATTGAGAAAGAGACAGAGAGAGAGGGAGAGAGGAAGAGAGGGAGAGAGGAAGAGAGGGAGAGAGAGATGGAGAGAGAGAGAGGGAGAGAGAAGAAGAAGAAGAAGAAGAAGAAGAAGAAGAAGAAGAAGAAGAAGAAGAAGAAAGAGAGAGGGGGTGAGAGAGATAGAGAGAGAGAGAGGCAGTCCAGTCCATGGTGTGAAATTATAGAGGACATCCTGAAGGAATTGAAGGAATGAGTTTTCATTCAGGTCATCAGGTATGGTGACATGTGATTTGATTCTCTGAGCCAATTATTTCGTTCTGAATGGCTTCCAAAGTTGCCTTATTATGACAATTATTATTATTATTATTATTACTATTGCAGTTGAGAGCATGTGAAGGAAAAATAGATACAAGTATGCTGTGATCCATATAAAACTTCAAGGTCCTGGGTAGCTCTGTGTGTAAATTTGTATATGTGAGAGAGCTCCTGGGTGTGTTGTGCACACTCAGTGGTGTGTGCAGGTGCCACACCCATGTGCATATGGAGACCAGAGATGATTGACAGGTGCCTGCTGTATCACACCCTGTCTTCTTTCCTTGAGCCGGGGGTCTCTCGGAGAATTTGGAGCTAGGCTGGTGACCAGCGAGCCCCAGAGATCTTTCTGCTCCCTCTCTTCCCCAGCGTTGCAATTAACAGTATACGTGTGACTACATACAGACTTCTTGTGTGGGTCTCTGGATTCGAACTTGGTTCTTCATGCTTTTACAGCAAGTACCCTTTCCCACCGAGCCACCCAGTACCCTGAATTGGTGGCCTTCTAGGCTGTGCCTGGCAGCAAAGAGCAATAGTGAGTTTCCTAGAACTTGATGGGGAGCCTCCGATGGCAGTACAATGAGGTCTGTGCAGTTTGACCCTTGAACCCTGAGGTTGACTGAGGTGACGTTTCTGGGGGACAAGTTGACAGTAGAGTTGGCTCCTTCCCTTAGGATCAAATGGTCTGGAATTCAGATAGGTCCTGTCTTTCCTGTCAGAACTGGAACCTTTTGGGATGGGCCTGTGAATCTGGAATAGGAGGTTCTGTGGGTCAGTGGTGAATGCTAGTTGTTTTGTCTTTCCAGTTGTCCCACCAAAGAGGTCTTCCTCTGTCTACTGTTTGCCCTTGTCCTCTACTAATAGTGACAAGAATTCTACAGCATTACAACATGTTTATACACTATATATCAGTCGTCTGAAGTACACTATGGCATATTTATCAGTTGCGAGGGAAACTAAGGTGTGTCTATCAGTCACATGGAGCATACATACAACAGCATGTCTTTCGGACACACATCTTACAATAACAAACTTGCAACCTGGCCAACCATCTATCCCATGCGTGCCTCTGTTTCCTCCTCTTCGCTACATCGAGTTCGGTCAGCTCATCTCCACCCTCCCTGAGGATCTTCTGTTCCAATGGGACTGTGACTCCCAGCAGCGTGGTGTGGCAGGATATGCAGTATCACTGCTGTGAGAATGTCGCAGCCGTGTTAAGACCAGGCCTTTGGCTATGCTCCTACCACTTTCTGTCTTGGTCAGTGTTCCCAAGACGACTGAGGAATCCACAAAAGCTCCCTGTGTCGAGGCAGCAGACAGGAAGTCAAGACGGTGGGACATGGATGGAACCATTTTCTTATGAGGTCACAGTCCGTCTGTCTGTCTGTGTGTGTGTGTGTGTCTGTGTGTGTGCTTGTGTGTGTGTGGACGAGTGTGTGTGAGTGTGTGTGCATGAGTGTCTGTGTGTGAGTGTGTGCATGAGTGTGTGTGAGTGTGTGCACATGTGCGTGTGCGCATGTGTGTGTGCGTGTGTGTATGTCTGTGTGTGCCTGATTGTGTGTGTGTGTGCGTGAGTGTGTGCACATGTGTGTGCATGTGTGTGTGTATGTCTGTGTGTGTGAGTGTGTGCAGGAGTGTGTGAGTGTGTGTGCACATGTGTGTGTGCGTGTGTGTATGTCTGTGTGTGCGCATGAGTGTCTGTGTGTGTGCATGTATATGTGAGTGTGTGTATCTATGCGTGTATGTGTGTGTGTGCATGAGTGTGTGTGTGTGTGTGTGTGTGTGTGTGTGTGTGACTAGAGATGGAAGTTGGATGCTCTTCAAATACTCTACTTAGCAGGTATTCCTAGTCTGAGTGTGACTTTGAATTATAAAATGAGTTTCTATTTTGTAAAAATGTTCTCTCGTGTGGTCCCAAGGCTCTTTATCTGATCAGTTAGCCATTAACAAATGCTTTATTTATTTTTGTTTCAGGCATTTGTGAGAGGCAAGGGTTGGAGACAGAGCTGCTGTCCTTACAGAGTGCTCAAGGGAATGGGGGAGGGGGATTTAAGTCACTGGTTAAGGCCTTTTTGGCAGATTGAGACACCACTGGACGGAACTGAGGGCAGCATACTTTCATGGCCTTAGTCAACGTGGTCTCTTTGTCACCCTGAACCTCACATTAGTGTGGAAAGTAGACGCCTCACTTTGGGGTCCTTACTGGCATGGTTGGGATTCTGTGAACATCTATGAAGCCCTCTTTAGAGAGCTGACCTTCACTGAACAACCCCACCCCCACTCCACTCCTGCCGAAGGCCTTCTCTGTGATGAATTGAACTCCACGCCCCTACCCATGGGTGTGCGCAGGCGAGGAGTTGCATTGGCACTTGGTGTTTTATTTTACAGCCTCTTTAATTATACCCAGTCTCTAAAGCACTCGCAAGATGGTCTTAAGTATAGCTGACCATCTTTTATTCAATTTCATCCACCGTTAGTGTTTGGAGGCTCTCCAGTGAAGCACTTCAGAAAATTCGATAGAATTCCTGTTCCAATTAATATAGGACCTAATAGTGGGGGAGAAGAAGCTCCAAGCTCAGCTGAATCTAGACACTCCAGCAACCAAGGCAGCAGCTTCACGAATGCATGGATGCCATGAGACATGGTATTCTAAATGATTGGTGAATTGTGTCACTGTGGTGGCCTTCTCAACTGAACCCAGGCAAGATGCTTTCCGAAGCCTTGTGCTGCACACTTAGTGCCCTCATGAGGCCCTGGGCCTCCTTGTGGGATTGGGATAATGATTGTCTTTCCTCTGCTTCCATTACACAGACTTAACTGATGCTGGGCTCTCCTTTAGGTTTTGTTTTCTTTTCCTCTGGGCCGGATTCAGATGTAGAGCTGGCGGTGAGGCATTATGGTGCTCTATGCCCTGATTGCTACTATTGCTTCAACCCATGGTTTGGGGAATAATACAAGCTGCTAAATATTGTCTTTAAAAATGACTGGCTGTGTGGTTGGAGGAATTTTTTACTTAGGGTAATAAAAGCTTGCTACGGAGGGTGAAAGGACAGTGACAAGGAGCTACGTGAGGGTGGGGGTGTTCTGGGGGCTGAGGCAAGATGATCAGAAGCACATCAGAAAAAGACTGGCTACAGAGTGAGCTCCAGCTCAGCTATGGCTGCAGATAGACCCTGTATCAATGCAAACCAAACCAAAACAAATTGGTGATACTATGTTACAATGTTAGCCACAATTTCAAGTGTTTATCAACAGCTACAATATTCATATTCCACCCTGAAAGCCTACCCAACAAGCATGCCTCCGTATCTTCACCATGGCGGTCGCATATCCCACAGAAGCCTGAGACGGAACAACAGATTCTAAGTCATCAGCTGGCTTCCAGGACCCTGCTAACATTGTTGTTTCATTAGCAAAGCATTTTTGGCTGTCATAACCGATCAGCATGGTAGTTGTTTCCCGATGCTGCCTATTGTACGTCAAGTTGCAACAGCACATTATTTTGCAAGGAATGAAAAGCAAAGCCATTCCCTGTCAGCTGGAATTAACTGCCAGGAAAGGATGGTCTTTCAGAAGGGAAGGGAGTCAATTAACATATGGAAATCTGGTCTCTGATATCAGCCTATACTTCCCGACACAGGAAAGTGGACAGTGTGCCAGACAGAGAGTAGAGTTACTTGAGATGCATTCTCGCTGTAGTTGCTGGTTAATAAACAAGTACTGTTCGAATGATGGATGCCATTGTTCTTGTTTCCATCATACATGGATTGCTGCCACATGCAAAAGACATCCTGAGCAGCACACACCAAGAACGTGAACTTGTTGAAGTCACACCTGTTGCAGCAACCAGTGGCTTCCTCCTCAGGCCTTCACATCCTTCTCACCCCCAAGTTGTGGTGGGTGAGGCGTCTGGCAGGTAACACTTAGAACCAGAGTTCTAAACTTGGTTGAGTTGAGATTAAGTCAAGGTGCTGGTAGTGGACCAAGCTCCTACTTCCTGCCTGGCTGGAGGCTGGTTGCAGAACCAGCCCTGTCACCAGGAGAAGAGGGGAAGATCTCCCCTGTGTCTGAATGGGCAGAACTGTGGCATTTTGTTTCCTCACACAGTGGAAATCTCGATATGGGCACATACTTCTCTGTCCATAACAGCTGGTGTGGAAGTGGCAGTGGGCACAGTTGATGGCACATTTTCTTGATGGAAAAAGAGTAGGTCACAGGCTAAAATCTTTCTGGAGGACTAGACTCACACAAGTGTCGCTTGGATAAGAATACCCCAGGCTGAGATGGCAATGGTGATGGGCTCTGGACCCTTCTTTTGATACAAGGTCCTCTCTCTGGACTTTTGTCCTTTTTATAGACACGCGGGCTCTTCCAGTGATGGCACAGTCAGCACCATTCTGTTATGTTGGCAGTAGCATTTTTAGGCTTCTGATGGATCACAGGGATTTCTGGGAACTCTTTCTTCAGAAGAGATCTAATCATTGCAGGTGCTTGAGGTATTTATGGAGCCAATTAGTTCAAGGGTCAAGACAGGGGTGTTTAGTTCAGTGCCTGTCTACAATATATAATAAAAGAATTCATCTTCAAAATGTTTACAGATGGTCAAGATAAGGTCACAGTGTGTCATCTTCAGAATTAGATCAAGGAACTGTAACTCTCCTGCTCCACATCATGGTACACAATTAAAGGACACATTTAATATTATTTAGTTTGCATTGGCATCCTTTTTCAGGAGTGGGTGAATGGACAGCACCTCTGAACCTGGATGTATCTTCTATTTCATTGGGGCTGACCAAGTGACAGCATATCAGAAAACAGAACAGGGAGGTGCCCCGCCATCAGAAGAGCAGATATTTGTGTCTTGTGTGCCTCACTGGGCATTTCACTTGTCAGTGGGAATCAGGACTTGCCTTGCTCTTACTTCTGACTTCCAACAGGTTGGGAAGAAAGCTCCACAGGGAACGCTTTCCCAAGAAGGAATCCATCCAACATAGCAATTGTTTGAGGTGTTCATGGCGGCGATCAGCCCGAAGGCCAAGACAGGTGTGACTAGCACAGTGCGTCATATACTGGTCACTCAGTACTGTTTAGTTGTGATGCTTTGAGGAGAAGTAGAAGATACATCACACATTGAAACTGCCATTGGCTCTACTTGTCAGAGGTTCTCCCACAGCTGTGTGTCCTAAAGTTTTCATTTAACGCAGAGTTCATTTGATTGTATATCACTCCTAGCCACTAGCAACTCAATCACTAAGTAATTCTGGAGAAAACTCACACCTTAGCACAACCCCTGTGCCCCCCTCTCTGGAAAGCTTTCTGGGTATGGATGCCATGGTAATCTTGCTCAGGCCCCTGAACTGAGACTTTATGGATGCCCTAGTTTTCTTTCTGTTGCTTTAATGAAGATCATAACCAAAAGCAACTTGGACAGTAAAGAATTTGTCTTACATGCCCTGATCATAATCCATCATGGAGTGAAGGCAGGTAAGGAACTGAAGAGCCAAAGAAGAGACTGTAGAGAAACCCTGCTGACCAGCTTGCTCCCCATGACTTGCTCAGCTTGCTTTTCTTACACAACCCAGGACCACCTGCCAGGTGTGGCCCACCCACAATGGGCTGGGTTCTCCCACATCATTAACCAAGAAAACACCCCACAGACGTGCTCATAGAGGAATATGATGAAGGTAAACTTTAATTGAGAGTCCCTCTTCCAAGTGACTCTTCCTTATGTTAAGTTGACAAAAACTGTCACAATGGCCTTCGGAGAATTCACAGAGATGTAGTAGTGATGTGTACAAGGAGATCCAATGCATGTCTTCCCAATCTTTGCCTTCCTGACCTGTTGATAGACACTTTACTAAAGCATCATCTTTACACTTGCAGCCTTTTCCTATACTTCCCTCAAATATCCTGCCCTAAGTAGTATATCCAAAACATGACACTTCTGAGAAGATAGAAAGTCCATTTCTTCACCATATTGATGAGTCTGTACAACCTCAGCCATAAGACTACAGCATCAAACAGGAAGTGCTTCACATCTACATCCTGAAGCTCCCAAGAGAACTGACCCACCCTTGTCAAGATTTTATCTCCCTGACTGCCTCTCCTCTGCCAGTCCCCAGGAAGAAAATGAAAGCATGGAAATCTTACCTCCTTTTTCACTAAATGTGGGCCAGCCATTATGTGGACAAAGTTGTGCTTTGTACAAATGCAAGTGCATGTATTCCCTGACCCTTTCCCAACCAGGACCATGGAGAACAGAGAGAATAGGCCATCCCTGTATGATAGGCGTCGTTGTGTTCTTGTGTGCTCCAGGTTGGACAAGACTATTTCCTTGAAGCTTAGTAGTGTGCTGATATACACTAGACCCTCACAAGATTGTGTTTTCTATCTCGCCCAGATTGAGAGAAGAGGCAAAATCCCTAGCTTCAGGAGAATTGGAGCATCATGAGAAACCCAAGCATCTAGGAAGCATTTTCTTGCTCGATCATTTGAGGTTACGAGATACATGCTAAATCTGTGGTAGATGCTCCAATGTTATAGAGAGAAACTGGGGACAGTCCAAGCAGCCAGTTGTCTGTCATTTCTTAGTTTTAGAAGCTGCTGGCTCTGCACTTCCTGTTTATTCAGATATATTTATCCTTCTCAGGTCTCTGAAGGAGTTGAAAACTAGATAATTGTAGACTTACAGTTAAGTTTTAAGTTGTTTAGGAATTAAAAGGATGTTGTAGGCCTAACATGTTTTTAAGTTGGTAATGCAAGTTAGGATGGAAACAGAGTTAGGTATAGAACTTTAAACTCATAGAGATAGATATATAACAGAATATTAATATCAGTTGCCAAACACGTATGGACTGGACATTGGGAATGTATGTTATACCCTATAACTTTCATAATTGTGGCCTAATTGTTCTTATTGTTTTGTATTGTGTTTATTGATATAAGAAGAAGAGCCTTTTATTGGACTAAAAGGGGGAGCTGTTGGGGGAAAAGATACATCTTAAATTAAAAAAAAAAAAGCAGATAGGAGTGTGAGGGAGAAGAGGGTAGGAGAGTGGGACCCGGAGGGGGTTGGAGGGAGGGGACTATGATTGAGATGTAACTTGAAGAAATAAATAAATGTTGAGAAAAAAAAAAGAGGACATGGAGGAGGAGGAAGCTTTAGCTTTTCTCCTGCTTCCCCTCACTCTCGATGGCAAGTTCATTTATCCTGTTTCTGAGGCATTCCCTCATCTGTATTAAAACCTATTTCCTCAGGATTCTAATGCATACTGAAGATCAGCAGCTCTTTAGTATTTTCCTGGGACTGTTAATCCCAGATTGGGACTGCTGAGGTATCCAGTCCTGGAAACTGAATAGCTACTATACCCTTGAAATTTCAGTTGGAAGATAATCATTGTTGGAGTATCTGAAATCCAGCTCATAAAGCCACTCTGATAAAGCCATATATGTATATGTATATGTATATGTATATATATGTATTCATTCATATATATATTCCCATCATATATATATACATATATATACATATATTCATCATATAAGTTTGGTTCCTTTAGAGAACTCTGACTAATACAGAGACCAAGTCAGAGCTCTTCCTTATGACTAGAGGTCTCATGTTGAACTGTGGATTTATTGATCTGTTAGGATTTATTGATCTGTTATTAGCTTTCTTTAGTGGATATTGGAGAGTCATGGTACCACCAAAGGCACCAGGGTAACAGTTGATGGACATGAAGACAGAGTACACAGGTGAAACATTTAAGCTTGTTTCTAGGCTGGGAAAACCCTGCACGTCCAACTCCTTTCTCAGAGAAACTATTCACATCTTTCCCAATGCACGAAGGTTCACAGTGTGCCTGTGTGCCGCCGAAGCATACCAATATACCACCATTTGAGAATTTGCCTGAGAGTGGACACTATAAAGGGTGTCCTGTGCAGTTGTGTAAAATGGGAGCCTGTAAGGTTGAATGGTTACTGACCCAGGTCCAATCTCTTTCAGCAGCAAGGTATGGTCTGCAAGGAAGCCAGACAGCCCATTATGACTAACTGTGGATTAGACAGACTTATATGAAGTAGCATGTCCAATCCATGTCACCTAACAACGCTCTTTTGATAGAACAGTTGATGTGAGGATGGTATTTTTTTCATGCTGGTTTACTTTCTTTGTCATAATTCCTTAGATTCTAGAGTGTATGGTGTCTTCAGTTCTGAAACCAATCCACACTCATTTGTATGTCCACCATAGATATCAATAGCCCTTCCGAGTACTCCCCAATGTTGCCCTCACACTTCAAATGTTTCTCATAGAATGTTGGCCTGGAGCGGTACACTGTTGCTTCCCCACCTCTCTGAAAAAAGTGATTATATAGATGACATCTTAGTTTCAGTCATGTTGGTGTAATAAAATGCTCCAACAGAAGTAACTTAGAGCAGAATTTTATTTTAGTTCATAATTCCAGGTTATGGACCATCATTGTGGGGAGAGTTAAGGCAGCATGAGTGTGAGCCAGTGGCTCACATAGCATCCGTGGCAGTGATGAAGTTGAGAAGAATGAACGAATCCATGCACGTCACCCCTCGCCTCCTCTTCTCCTTCTTATAGAGGCCACAGCCCTGTCAGTGAAACACTACCACACACTCAGGGTGGATCCTGCTCATTGATTAGCCCGATTAAGACAATCCCTCACAAGGATGCCCACAAGGCAGCCTACTCTACCCCATGCCTCACTGAGACTTTCTTCCGAGGAGGCCATTCATACCTCTTTGATTAAATTAGCCAGCACAGGGGATAGATTATTAACCTCTAAGTGTTCAGGTGCAAGGAGTCTGGGAAGTTAGTCCCCTGAAGGGTACAAGAACTGGGCACAGCTATGACGTTATGGTTAATTAAGATGCAAAATATTCCTGCAAATTGCTATGAGAACCCATCCTAGTTAGGGTTATTGTTATGATGAAACACCAAGACAAAAAGAAAGTTGAGGAGGAAAGGATTTATTTGGTTTATACTTCCACATTCATCATTGAAGAAACTCAAGACAGGAACACAGACAGGGCAAAACCCAGAGGCAGGAGGAGGCAGGAGCTGATACAGAAACGGTGGAGGAGGGCTGCTTACTCATTTGGTGCCAATGGCTTGCTGAACCTGCTTCCTTATAGAACCAAGGGCCACCAACCCAGGGGTGGCACCGCCCACAACTGACTTGGCCCACCTTCATCAACTACTAATTGAGAATATGCCCTACAGGCATACTTGCAGCCCTATCTTAAAGGAGGCATTTTCTCAACTGAGATTCCCTCTTCTCAGATGACTACAGCTGGGTCAGCTTAACATAAAACTAGCCAGCACAGCTCCACAAAGGCCAGACTTATAAAGTCAGAAACTGAAGAGCGTAAACTCGGAAGGCACTCTGCCTGGTGAAACAATCCATTCCCAGAAGGCACATGTTATTGAGTAAAAACCCAATATAAAAGGTTAGTTGTCCCCCTAGAAATAGATGTTTGTCTGGGGAGGTTCCTGAGACCTACTATATGGTATAGGCAGTTTCTATTGATGTTAGTTGTCCACCTGAACGGAAGTGGGTAGTAAGATTTTATTATTGAAAATACCGTGTATTCAGGTTGCACAATATGCAGAAACCTAACTGTGTTATGGTTGGAAATTTCCTAAATATTATCTAGCATTCTTAATGTTAAAAGATACTATGGATGCTGCTGGGAGAAATTGCTGTCAATGATCTTGGCTTATATTATTTAGACAGCAGAACCTTTAGTCCAACCTTGTACATTTAGGAAATAATATAGACTCTTGATGTGAGAGATTTCAGACTTGTCCTATTGGCAATCACTATTGTGATTTACCTCTGTAAATGAACATACAGTGGTACAAGGAATTGAGGGAACAAAGAGATTCCTAGACACCCTAAACCAAACTTGCTCTGAGGTGAAAGTTGAGAGCCCCTTTCCCTACTTTGCCATTCCTGAACATAGGATAATTTTCAGAGCCGGAAGCAGATGTATAATTTGAGATACCACAGCAGAATTAAAACACCAGAGCCATCATTCAGGAAGCTGAGAGTATTTCAAGATGGTAGCTGATGTGATGTCTCTGGCTTTTGATTCCAGAGACCAAGGCAAGAGAATCACAATGTCAGGCTTACGTGGGCCATTCAGTGAGTTTAAGATTGGCCTGGGTTACCAAATAATATCCTAGGTCAAGTAAAAACACAAACAAAACCTGACAAATGAGAATCTTCTGATGGCGACAACACAGCGTCAACGGAGCCTTATCCCTAAAATGTGACAGAGACTACAGGAGGGCTGACCCGCTTGACTCAGACCCTGGCTTCCTTTCAGCTTCAGGTCCCTGCCCTGCAGGAGACTCAAGTCTCCCAGCCACAGGCTTATCCTCCTTTGTATGTTCTGTGAGTGCTGCCTAGAGGCCCTGAATAGCTCCACATTCTTCTTCAAATTTGTACTGACTTGGAGAAGTCCCAGTCAGACAGCAGGGCCATTATCTCAGCCTCCAAGTCCTGATGCCTCAGGTCTCATTCATTCATAGCCTCCCCTTTGCTACCTTGGTAGGAGGACACTAACTGTGAAGGGGTTGCAGCAGAGGCCTCAATGCAACCATGTATCTTATCTGCTCTGCATGTGCTGCAGCCCTGCAAACATTTGTAGAGAGCACACCACACATGTAAGCCTCTAAACTGACATCATAGAGCCCACCAATGCTCTATGACAGTGCAGCAAACCAGCTGTGGGACTGTTCATCATAGATCCCACCAATGCTCTATGACAGTGCAGTAAACCAGCTGTGGGAGTGTTCAAAAGTGAAACAGAGTACACAGGAAGAATTTATTAGAAGACCAATAGTTCACTAATTTTTGTGTGTTTCACAGTCAAATTAACAACAGTGTAAGTAAGGTCCCTTGCTGTGATAGAAGGTGAACGTGGGACTGTCCAAGACAGTTTCTGATAGTTGGAGAGAAATTTAACTCTTTATAATACATTAAGAATTTAACAACCCCATTTGCTTAATAGTTTTAAAAGTATTGCAAAACAAGAAGTAAGTTACATTGTGGGGGCATTTAGAATTCTCTTCACTGTAAATACATGATAAAAAAATAACATGAAATTTTCAGAAAAAAAGGAATAATAGGAATACCAAAACACAGCTGCTGGTAACATTTTGTTGTGTGCTATACTTTTGATCTTAGTGTGTTAATCTGGTAAGTATCTATTTTATATACATTACTTTTTCCTTAAGCATAACTACCCATTATTATATTCACATACTAAATGTTTTATTTAACAATGAAAACACTCAGTGTTACGTTTTTCCCCTTTCTGAGCAAATTCTAATCACAGTCTATGCTTTTCAAATAAATTTTCCCAAGCTTTGTTCATCAATAAGTAAATTAAAATATCAGTCATAATTTGTGCAAGAGACATTTAAAGGCAGTGTGTTCCCTGGGGGCCAAGCAGACAATGCTATGGCTACCCTCTTACCTTTGACTCCTAAGGGCTTTACACTGCGATACAATTTGTACCTCTGGAAAATAGTTGCAATGCTCAATTTGGCCAATTTGTATAAATTGTATAAAAATCCATATAAACAAAATGAACTCTACATTCTATGAAATACAGTACCGTGTGTGTGTATGTATGTATGCTGTGTGTGCCTGTGTATGTATGTGCATGTGTCTATGTGGGTGTGCCTGTGTGTGAGGGAGGTGTGTATTTTGAGACAAGCTCGTGCTGTCCATTCTGGTCTTTAACTGGTGGTCTCATGTGATTCTCTCACCTCAGCATTCTGAAGATGGGCTGTAGAAAGCCTGCACTACCATGTCCTGCTAAGCTTCTTGTCCACTAACATCTATTTAATCAGGCAGTTTTTATGTTAGTCCAAAGTGCTTGTGCTTCTGTGTAGCTTGGGTCAACGGCTGTAGTTGTGGTAGATGACTTGTGATCTCCCAAACCCCAGCGGGGCATGTTTTACATTCTCATTATGATGGAGTTGATTAGCTCTTTACGCAGTTTAACTCACTACAGGCTTTGTCTTGTCTTCTACTTCTGTTGCGGTCATCTTCCTAAATGTGGGACTAACCCGTATATACAGAATTGGGCAATTGAACATGTGGCTCAGTCACGAACCACTCACCAGAATCATACGAAGACTTGGGTTTGCCTCTCACAGAACACAGAAAAAATTATGTCTACAGTTTTCATTCATACTTAGAAACCTGCTGCTTTTTAAGTTAATAAAACAAAGAAGTATATATTTAAATATTTTATACATCATTTATTTATTACCATAGCTATCCCTTTTGATCCTTAAGTTTTGGTCCTGACTTCTACTTTATCTGATAGTACCATTTTAATTTTGTTGTACTCTGACACACTTTGCCCCTATTTTTCAATGAAAATTTAAATATTTTCTGTGTCATTTTTGTTCAGATAAAAGTTATCCTATTGTTGCTTTTCAGCAGAAAATTCAATGTATCCACACATCTTAAAACAACACATGTATTTGGCTACATTTCTATCACTAGTCTCATTTTATTGGGATCTTTTGCTTCTGCAATCTCTATTTGTTGCAGTCTCACCCAGGGTTTCTCTCCCTTTCCTCCCAGTCCCACCATAGTTACCCGGCAGCTTCTCTAGACTGTATCTCCTTCTCAGTGAATATCATTTCATCCCACAGACTTTCATAAATGTATTTTCTCCTTTTCTTTCTGATTTGTGCTGAAAGGAATTGGAACGTAATTATCAAAAAGTTTTAATTTTAGTGTTATAATCTGCTTTTAGAATGCATTAAAATTCATGGTGAGATTTGTCAGCATACAATTAACATTACATGCTTTAATCTTCATCAGGTGGTCTGGAAATTACCTTCTTGTCTACTGAGAGATGTCTTTTTTATTGCATTTCCTTTGTTTGGCTTAAGGGATTTCTCCAGCACCGCCCCCGCCCCCCAAGTCTACACAGAAGTCTGCAGGTGTAAAGCAGGGACTCTCCTGGTTTCTTTACTCATGAATAATAACTACAGACATGAGGGATTCTGACTTCCATTGACTGAGGTTTACTCCTATAGTCCAGATCCTGAGGCTTGAGAGATGGATCAGAGCTTAAGAGCTGTTGCTGGTTTTGCCAAGGACCTAGATTCAGTTTCCGGGATGCATATGGAGGCTCACAGTGTCTGAAACTCTGGCTTTCACTGGCCTGCACACTTGTTGGGCACATGCATGCAGGCAAAGCACTCACATGCACAAAACAAATGAAAACATCTTTAAGAAGTCCAGATTCCAACAGGACTGTGGGTGAGCTAACGTAGAATTTATTCTTTTGTACTGTTTATTGGAAAAATATTCTTTTGTGACTATTCTTTCCATTTCTTGTGGAAAAACAGTTAATTTTAGATTTTGTCACTCATTTAAATATTTTTGCAAGTTAAACACTATGTTAATTACAGTTGATTTATACTGGGCCTTGAATCTAGGTACCCTTGGACTTTCAGTTCTTTTTTGTTCAAAATTACTTTGCCTATTTTAGATATTTTTCATTTATGTACATTTCAACAACATAGAAATTACATTAAGAGTTTGGCTAAATTTCTGCTGCTGATTGTATTCATTTTTTCTTTGTTGCTGTGATGAGTACCATGAGCAGAAATTTATTTTGTCTTATTCTTCCAGAGGGGAGTCCATAATGATAAAGAAGGCATCACCGTGGGACAGGAGACTGAGAGATCCCATCTTCGTTCTTACAAATGAAGCCTAGAGAGCAAACTGGCAATGGACTGAGACTATGCACCTTGCAAGCCAGCCCAGAGTGCTGTTCTTTCTCCAGGAAGGCTGAACCTTGTAAAGGTTTCATAACCCGCCCAGATAGACAGCACCACCAAGTAGGGACCAAGCGCTTAATTACATGACCCTAGGGGGCATATCTCATTCAAACTACTCCACGGTTATGATGCATTTGGAGGGGCTGACATTTTAACAATATAATGGAAAGATTCTAAGTCAATATACCACAGAGATTCCTAACTATTCTTGTTAATTGCTACAACATTCACAGATTCTGACAAATGGAAAGAGCTGAAGTGCCCAACAACTGATGAAAAGATATAGAAAATATGGTTCAAATGTGCAATGGAATTACATTTAGCTGTAAAAATAATGACATTACATCATCTTTATAAAAAGGACAGAAGTGAAGACCTCATTGTGTTATGTGAAATCGGTCACATTGATAAATGCAATACACACTATGTATTTTCTCTCCCATGTGGAATCTAGAACAATTCAATATAAATGTTTATATATACACTATGGTAGTTTGGTTGAGAAATGTCCACCATAGGTGCAGGCATTTGAATAGCTCGTCCCTAGATGGTAATGCTCTGTGGGGAGGTTTAGGGAATACAGCCTTTCTGTAAGACATATGTCACTATGGTGGGCTTTGAAAATACATGGCTTCACCTTACTTCCAGTTTGCACTCTCTGCTTCATGCTTGCCTATGAAAATGTGAGTTCTCAGCCACCATGCCTGCCTCTTGCTGCCATGCCCTCCCACTAAGATGGATTCTTATCATACTGGAACTATACTACGCTCAAAATAAAAATTTCAGTTTGCTGCCATGCCTTCCCCCCTGGAAGCATAAACCAAGATAAATGCTTCCTGCTTCATGCTTTCTCATCACAGCAACAGAAACAAAACTAATGCGATATTCAGCAGAAATTCAGCTGAACTCCCAACAGAATATTTATTGTGTTGAAATGGAGAATTATACATAAATGCAAAAGATCTAAAATAGGAAAAGTGATTTTAAACAAGTTTTCTTTGATAAGTTGCTTTGATCATGATGTTTTATCAGTGCAACAGAAAACTAATATATGCATACATACACGAACACGCATGCATGTGTGTGTGCTGGATGTGGAAGTAGACATGGGTTGGACTATGAGAGGAGAGGAAGAAGTCTAGGGAAACGCTGGGGAACGTGTGACATAAGAGCAGAAGAGAGCTACTTAGTGGGAAGAAGGAAGGAGAAAAAGTGGGAGAAGATATGGGTGGTCAGGGGAGTGGTTGAGAACAGAGCATAATGGTGTCTTCCTTCAGGCTGTCTCCTGGAAGATACTTCCTAAAGCCATGCATCCAGCTCCAGTCTAGAGCCTGCGGCTACTGTGGGTCTAGGAAGAGCTGTGGGTGCCTGGGCCACCGACTGAGTCTTAGGACACAGAGCTACTTCCAAGCTTCTCAGGAACAGAAACACACTGGAAGCCTCCAGATGGTTCTCTGCTGTGAAAGTTCGTTGGTCTTATTAATTACCATGATTAGTACACAACAGAATATTTATTCTGTTGAAATGGAGAATTATACATAAATGCA